>PVLD010004236.1:0-128653 GCA_004027595.1 Dinomys branickii | reverse complement strand
CTCTTCTGCCTCAAGATAGTGTAAGTTTAACTTGGGTAACTGGGTGATGGATGATAATGTAAACAAGTCATTGTTCTTTGAATGATATAAGGAACTTCCAATAAAGTCACATTATGCAGGCTAATGTGCTGTTCTGGCTCTGCATCCCCTGTGTCCCGGAGTGTTTGAGACCCTTACCCAGGGCCCCCGTCGCACTAGATGACGACATATATATATATATATATGGCTTTGAAATAAAAAGTCCATCCTACATTTTCCAACTTTTAGAACATCTTCCAAATACACAACTTTTTTTTCACTTTGGGGGCTGAAGCTATGTGCTCTACCACTGAGCTGTACAGCCCGGCGCTACTCATCGCTTTCTTCTGTTTTCAGATGGGGTCTGGCTGTTGTTCAGATCGGTCCTGAACCTCTGGGCTCTAGTGCACCCCGCCTCAACCTTTCAAGCGCTGGAACTGCAGCATGTACCTCTGCACCTGAACTTTGCTCAAGTTTTATACAACTTTTGTCATTGTGCCATTTTGATAGTTCTTTTCACCCCCCTCGGAACAGCCACTTCAAAATTCTGTACGCAGTAATCACTATCCGCCATCTGACTTCTGCTGTAGTGTTTCCTCTAAGGTATATCTGTTTCCCAGTCAGTGTCTGAACGTGAGACTGACTCTCCGTACCTGTTTTCCAAGTACGAGAGGACAGGAAAAGGACAGCAGCTCCGCCAGGAAAACAGAACCGTTCTAGGGAACAACCCTAGGAAACTTGGGCTTACACCTCTCTTCCGGAACTGTGTTCTACAATCACGCCACAAGCTGCTAAGCCTTCTTATTGAAGATGAGCATATTCTAGAGATGAGAACTGGGTGCGCAGAGACCAAAGAATGAATTCCATGTTCCTGCATGCGCGGCTGGCTGCACAAGTCTCGAGGGTTACAGCACCGTTTTGGAGCAGGAATTACACAAGGGAACCACACCGACTCATGCTCCTCGAGCTCCAAAGCATAATGCAAACTCTCATTCTCAGAAAGAAGGCTTTGAAGAGCACTGGTGTCCTGCGAATGTTCTCCAGATAAACCTCAGTCACTGCCGCAGGCATGAAAAATTGCACGAAATCAAGGCCTTTGATTATAGAACCACTGCTTGCTCTTTTCTCTACAGCTGCCACCTTTTCCTAGCTATTCAGGACCTTTATGACATCTTGAGGTAAGAATCAGCCAACAAGTTACAAGTTTAAGAGATAAAAGATTCAAGCTTACACAAGTAGAGAAAAAAACTACTTAGTCAAGATTTATTTCAAGGCCTGAAAACATTCAGACTAATCACAATGGAAGTACTATAACCTCTTACAATTGAAACACTTAACATAAAACTATTAAAAAATGCAAACACAATCCCTTGACAACATACTGTATGATATTCCAAAAACAATGGCTATTTAATGAAATGCAAAGTAACAATAACATACCAAAGAACTCCCACGTAATTAGCAGCAGGCTATTCAGACCAAATACAAATCTGTCTTAACGATTTCCATGTTTCTTTTCAACTTTGCTTCATAAAGTCATTGATAATTGGATAATTAAGGCTTCTTTCAAGCATGGGGATTCCTAACATTAAAAATTATATTTTCAGTGCAGGGGGCTGGGGGGAAAAGGGTAACTCAGTGGCAAAGTATTTGCCTAGCATTCACCAGCCCTTGGGGTTGAATCCTCAGGATCACTAAAACACAGTTCTAAATATTTTTATAAATAAATGAAAAAGCCACAGACTGCACTGTTTGCCATAAATTCATGAAGCACAAAGTAAAAGGCAGCCAGGTGTGGTGGCTCATGCCTGTAATCCCAGCACTCAGGAGGCTGAGGCAGTAGGATCACAATGAGGTCAAGGCTAGTCTGGGCTACATAGACCCTGTCTCAAAAACCAAAAAAAGTTTATACGTGCATTCCTTTTCTCCGACAACTTTACACGTTTTTCAACATGCTTTACAAATGTTTATTAAATATCAGTAATCAGGGAAAGTGAATTATCTTTAAAATCACCTACTATATACTTCAGCTCTTCCCCTGCCAAACTGCTCCCCCCATACCTGTTACCAAAGTGAACAGTGACTCACTGTACTGTCTGAGGCAACACAAAACAAAGCTTCATTCCTTAAGTATCCAAAGATTTCAACTTTTTACCTTTATAAACAAAAGAACTGAAGTGGCCAAAAGCCAGGAAAATGAAAAATGCAAAGTGTGAAATTAACTAAATTTTTATCTATACTTTTCCTTCAAATTACAAGTATTTTCCACATTAGCACTGACGTTATATTGAGCATACACAAGTACAATAGTTTAAATTTACTCTGGAACATATAAGCACATGAAAAATAAATAAACTGCTATTTCATAGTTGAACTGGCTCTCAAATAGTTTCCCAAGGAGGAAAAGTAAGCACTTTCTGTTATGAAACTAGCACATATAACGAAGGGGCTATGTGTGAAGTTCTGAGGAAGTTCCTAAACTTCCCCTCTGGGGGTTGGAGTTTGGGGTGTAGGTCACCAGTAGAGTGCTGGCCTTGTTCACTGGTGGTGACCCTACAACATGTGTGCCTTTCATATCACTGAAAGGTCTCCAAGGTTCACCAGCACTGGCCTAGTGTGTGAGGCCCTAGGTTTAATCCCCAGCACCGGGGGAAAAAAAAGCAATACAGATAGACACTTAATCATGGTTCGTATAGTGATGGAATGGGATGAGCAGACAGGTGCAGTCACGTAAGTGGACAGATGTAAGGTATTTCAAATGGAAAAACTGTTACAGTTGTTGAAAGGAAAAAAGGACGAATGTCAGGAAAGATGTTGAAGAACATCTGTTAAATAAGAAAAAAATACCCAACACAAAAATTAGACCTTCAGAATTAAAAAATTGTGTAGGGGGTGTTTTGGTTTTTTTTTTTTTTTTTTTTTTTTTACTGTTTTAAAAGGCAGAGGAGACATAGGGCACTTAGAATTGAGGAAACTACATTAAAAATGGCAACAACAAAATGAATTGACCTAAGGTAAATGAGTTAAACCAAATTTTACAAAATTCTTCATGCTTACTAATATATTAATGTAGAAAATCTCAAAAATACAGTGTGGACTTTCTTCCTAAGATTTATAATACGTTATCAAACGTCTGCTTATTTACTTTTACAAGTCTTCTCTGTTCAGCAGCATTGCTACACAAGTACGTACCCGCTGGTACCAACATGAGAATTACAGTTTCCATCTCAAACTACTGACATGCCCTTTTACCCATACTAATAATTCATTTTATTTCTATTATAAGACAATAACTTTTAGTGGTTCATTTTTATCTGCATATTACATAAAGAAGATTCTTGATTTTTAAAAGAAGATTTCTAGTTCTACTACAGCATGATGGATTTAATAGTTGAAGCATAGTTGGGTAACTCTGTACTACTGTATACGTTAAGCTAGTTCATAGCTACAGGAAAACATCTCATTTTTAAAATACAACCAAGATGAGACTGCATAATGATGAACAGTGAAATACCAGAAAACAGCAAATGAATAAATATGGTAATTTTTCATCAGTGGCCGTTCATAATTTTGCCTTGTGAAAGCTGGAAGAAATTGTCGTCTCTGAGTTTCAAATGTTCTGGCAAATCTAGTCGTTTCTTAGCTTCTTCAATGTCTCCGTGAATGGCTGAAATAAGTGACTCTGTAGAGAGAACACACCACATAAAGGAGGTGAGGAACTGCCAGGCTACTGTTTCCACTTGCTCAGCCTCCCTTAAAAATGTCACCTCTGACAGAGTAAATGCTCAATGAATGTTGCTCTGTCCTGTTTTTCAGGCATAAGGAAAAGGAGTGGCTGTGTCAGAAACGTGAGCCTGCCGCAGTGCTTCTGTCTGGCACTCCGGCCCTGTCTGCCTGTGTGATGCTCTCCCTATGCAGCAGCAAGGGCCTCGCCAGATGCTGAAGGCCGACTCTCAGACTATGAAGCCACAAGTACACAGGACATGAGCCACAGAAACACCTGTTCTTCACAAACACTCGTCTCGCATTCAGTCACAGCAACAAAGAGAGATTAAGACAGCGACTTTGGGCAAATTACTTAACCTCTTTGTCAATTTTCTCATCTGTGAAATGGGCAAAATAATTCTTCCTATGGTTTGTGTGGGGATAAACAAATTTACTCACGTGAGACCCAACAGTGCCTGGCACACATTAAATGCTCAACTAATATATGTCCTACTACCATTATTACTAGCTGTGGAGAATAGCTGTGGCAGTAGAAATATTAAAGATCAAAGTAGGAGCTTACCTAAAGAATCAAAGTTCTTTTCTGGTCTGAGGTAGCCAACAATGGCCACGTTGAGGATTTCGCCGTAGAAGTCCTCTTTGAAGGTATGCATGATGTGAGTTTCCTATGGCCAAAATGATGAAAAGATTATAGGGGATATGAAATCCGAAATCCATCTTCATGTTTATAGTAGGCTAATTTAAATGAAACAATAAATTCTTGTAAAAGCTTTCAAAGTGGCCAAGTGTAGTGGTGCAGCCATTATCCCATCACTTGGGAGGCTGAGGCAGGAGGATCCCTGCAAGTTCAAGGCCAACGTGGGCTACAAAGTAAGCTCAACGCCAGCCTGAACTGCATAGTGAAACCCTGTCTCAAAAACTTTCATTACTCCTGTTTCTGCCTCAACCTTACCCATAAAACTGATATTTTATACCACAAAGCTGGAATGATTTGCTGTTTAAAATGGATAGAATCTCTCCAATTCAGATAAATCATCTAAGTTTTAGTAGATTCCCCTAAAGAACAAATCACAGACCAAAAGGCAGAAAGACCAATAGAAATAAGACCGCTGAGGCTCAGCAGGATAGTAGCATTGGAAATTGGACAGCTTAAGTGTAAACTACTCAGAAATATTACTTTGAAGAGATATTTTAAAGTGTATGTCATGAAAAAATCCTATCTATGAGGTGATCCTTAAAATTTGTTTATCACCTCTCTGCTAAGAATATACTTAAATCATTCCGCATAATAAAGGAATAGGTACTAAGAAAAATTACAAGTGATCTTTTTAAAATAGACCTGAGATATGTTTATTCTTTCTGAACCAACTCAGTAAGTTAATCTTGTATACTTAAATATGACTCACACCAAATGAGAAGGAAATATTACATAAGATTTTAAAGTAAGTTTTATTTCCTTAAAAAATTGTATAGTATAATCTTTCCTAACCTTTTCGTTTTCTTGCTTGGGGAGGGTCATGATCTCTTGGGGTAATGAATGGAATGTTGGCTGCAGTGGACTTACCTGTTTTATCTATCTAGAAGGAAATCGCTCTGTACATATTCTTTATGTGCATATTTCAAAAAAATACCCCTAAAGATAAGGGCAACAGAAATAAATTTATTTTATTTTTATTTTTTCCCTATCTTCTATACATGAAAGAGAAAGAAGTGTCGGCGTAAACATTTGCAGCACTTGCAGGGCAGGAGGGGTCAGGGGGTCAGTCTTCCCTATACTGACTTGCTATTCCCCCCACAATGATACACAGATTCAGTGCTATCTCAATTGAAATTTTAAATGGCAGAAACTGACAACTAAGGACAAAATTATCCAAGGAAATCTGGAAAATAAAACTTGTAAACTCACATGATAGCAAGACTGGTTATAAAGCTACACAAATTAAGACCCCTACAGCAATGCTCAAGAAAAGACAAGCAAATCAAACATGTATAAATATATTTTTGGACGTTTACACATATAAAGTCACTTGATTTAAAACCAACATGACAACGCAGTACTATCAAAAAAGGGGACATTTTTAATAAATGATCTAGGCCAACTCCATATCCCTTTGAGGAACAAAAACTATCAATTTTGACCTTTATTGTATACATATCCAAAACTAATTTAATAGGTCAACACAGCTTCTAAGTTTCTTCCTTCCTTCCTTTCTTTCTGTCTGTCTGTATTTCTTTCTCTTTCTCTTTTTGAGATATGGTCTTGCTCTGAATTCACGCTGTCCTTAAATTCACTATGTAGCCCAGGCTAGTCCCCAACATGTGGCAATCCTCCTGCCTCAGTTCACTGAGTGCTGGGATTTACAGGTGTGCATCACCATGCCCAACTTTAATTTCTTAAATAAATTATTAAAATACTAACCAACCATAAAAGAAAAATGATGAAATGGATTATACTAAAATTAAGAATTTTTGGATTGGAGATGCAGTTCAGTGGTAGAGCGCTTGCCTAGCATGCACGTAGCCCTGGATTCAATCACCAGCACTACCAAACAAGAAAAACAACGAGAACATGAAATAGAAGAAACTCCTACTTTCATACTACATAGTTCATAGTTCCAACAAAGAAATTGGACCTAAACTACACCCAGAACTTCCTTAAGACAATAAGATAATACAATTTCTAAAATAAGGGCCCAAGACTTGAACAGGAATCTCACAATGTCTGTTACTAGCAAAGGAAAAAACAAAAAAACAAGATGCAAAAAGAAAAGCTCTGAAATGTATCAACAACTTATCAGTGACAAACTGACTTTCTCTTATCAACAGACTTGCAAGACTGTTCCTTAACTGAGTCAATGGCATTATTTCTACTATCCACTCAGCTCGTAAGAAAAATTAGCCCTCCCTTTTTTCTCCCTCATTCTACAGAGAAGTACTCAGTATGCTTTTTATCATTTTTTTTCTTTATCTCCTCCAGTAATTTTCATCACTGTAATATCTGGAAGTGAAGGGAAAAATAAGCAAAATACTGCAGAGTTAGGGGTCTTTATTACTGCTTATACCAGCACTTAGCTTTGTGGTTTCTCAACTGTGACAAACTTCTCTTACTAACTTTCCAAGAAGTTACAATTTAGATCATTGTAACTGTTTTTGACACATACTTGAAGCTTACAAAGGATTCAGTCAAATCTAACAAAACATTTCAACTGTAGGAATCTTGTGACAAAGTTGAAAGTAAAGGAGAAAAGGAGTATGCCCTCCTGGTGAATTTAAAAACAAGAGCCAGAAGGATAGTGCTAGAGACTGTAGAGGCCGTAGAGCACTTGCCCAAAACACTCACACAACCCTGTGGTTAAGGTCAAGGGTTCGATCTCTGGCAATGCAAAAAACCAAAACACTGCACCATCCCTGTAGTTAATTTGATCTCAACAAGACAATCAAGTAATGAAACTCTGAAGTATACTAACTATTCCAAGCTCAATTTTATGAAACATGCTTTTATTAAATACCTTACTTTTACCCCCAATAAATGGAGATACGTGACCAATTAAAAAAGCATTATTTTTTGTTGTGGTGGTTCTGGGGATTGAACCCATGGACTTGCACTTGCTAGGCAAGGGCCCTTTTACTTTTCATTTTGATATATGGACTCACTAAGTTGCCCAGGCTGGCCTCATGTCTGTGGTCCCCCTCATTTGGCTCCTGAGTTGCTGGGACTACAGATGTGTGCTACTGCACTCAGCTATGGAACTATTATTACCATGTGGGCTTGTCACTTCACATTTTCTTTTTTTTTTTTTTTTTGATATGAGAAACCGAACTCAGGACCTTGTGTTTGTCAGGCAGGCACCATGCCGCTGAGATACATCTCCAGCCCCACATTTTCTTTTTTACATATGACTTGAAAAGAAAAATGCATAAAAAAATCTACATTATTGGGTAAACAATACATAAACATCTAATTTGTGAGTTCTGTGCGCTATTGAGGTTAAACTGGTATAAATTCAAATTAGACTTTTAAAATTTAAGGGTTTCAAGTGTAATCTCCCTGGTAACTACAAAGATATCATCTACAGAAAATATATAAATAGAAATGAGAAAAGAATCAAAATGTGTCACTATTAAAAAAATGCAAAGGGCAACTAAAAGTCGAGTGTGAGGGTACATGCTGGTAATCCCACCACTGGGAGGCTGAGGAGGGAGCCTGAAACTAGAGGAGGGCAGTTCACACTCTTTTTTATAGAAAAAAAGTTGGGGAAGCTGGGGCGGTAGCTCAGAGCAAGGGCCCTGTGTTCAATCTTGAGTAGCATCAACAAAAAAAACAGGCATCTGGGTGTGGTGGCATGTGCCTATAATCCCAGCATTTGGGAGACTGAGGCAGGAGGATGGCTGAGTTTGAAGCCAGCCTGGGCTACATAAGGAGTCCAGACCTGCACAAACTATACAGCTAGACCCGGTCTCCAAAAAAGTAAAGAAGGCAATAAGAGGAAATGGACAAATGTTACAGAGAACAAAAAACAAAATTGTGGAAACCATCAACATTACTTTAAATGTAAATGGATTAAACTCTCCAATAAAAAGGCAGAGAATGGAAGGATAAATTAAAAGTGATCTAGCCAGGTAGGTATCCCACGCCCCACTGTAAGTCTCAGGCCAGCCTGAGCAACTTAGTGAGACCTTGTCTAAAAAGAAAAACAATAATAAGTTTAAAAAGAGCTAGGGATGTAGCTCAGGAGTAGAACGTGTACATACTTGAGGCGCTGGGTTCAATCTTCAACACGGGGAAAAAAACAACTATGATCCAACTCTACACTGTCTAAAAGATACTTATTTTAGGTCAAAAGAGGCTGATAATAGTGTAAGAAAGAGAGATACTCCATTCTGATACAGTAGTAACTAAATACTTCATTTTCAAGTCCTTTAAGTGTGCCGCCAAAAATTCTAACCTTTGAATGTTGTGATTATCACTGATGAATTCTATGTGCATCTGTTATGGTTTGTGTATGCATGTTCCCCCAAATCCTCATGCAGTTATGGAGTTGCTTTTGGAGTTTATGACTGATCCATGATCCAATGCTGGGATTATGGGTGTGAGAGCTATACCTGCCCTAGGGCAGATAGTTTGCTGGGATTACAGGTGTGAGAGCTATACCTGCCCTAGGGCGGATAGTTTGTATATGTAAGGGAGAGAAAGAGGCTACTGGTTGCCATTCCTCCCTTCTTGTGCTTGTTGCTTTGCTGTGTACCGCCGCTATGAATTGTAGCCCTCTGCCATATGCCACTCTGCCTCAGAGTATTTCAGTCCAGCCAAGTGTGGACTGAAACCTCCAAAAACTATAAGCTAAATAAACTTTTCCTTCCTTAATTTTGGGTGTTGAGTATTTTGTCTCAGCAACAAGAAAAAAAGTAACCAAGACAGCATCTAACACTACAAATTACTCTATCATCATTCGTTTTTGGTTACAGAGCAAAGTATGATTCTTACCATGGATTTTTTCAAATTCTTGTAGTATGGGTTCCATCCAATGCTCACCACCATCTTATGAACATCTCCACTTCCAACACTGGCCCAACCATAATAAATGCCAGTGGATATGTCGGCTGGAAGGTTATCTACTACTTGTTCAGGAAAGTTAGCTAAACAACAGAAGAAAATATTCCAAATGTTATAAGTTTCATATTAAATAAGTGTAAAAAAAATCACAGGAAGGACTAACCTCCATTATTACCCTCACAATTATGACCTTCACCATGGTTACCAATCCACCCTTCTATAGACTGGCTTCCTTTCTCTTCATATGTGTGGCTTTTAAGGCACAAGGCACATGGGTGCTTCTCTCAAACCACCCCCCAGAAAAGAACAGAACAATCTGAACAGAAGAAAAAATAGGTACGAAAAACAGATGAAATGAGGCATGTGCACCTATAGTCCCAGCTACACAGGAAGCTGAGGCAAGAGGTCGTGGTGCAATCAAGCCAAGGTGGGCAACATAGGGAGACTGCGTCTCTTAATACTTGAAAAACAAACAGAAACGATGTTCTCTGACATTTTAAGTTTCACTTTCAAAACAGACACACCTAAACGCCAAGCTCAAAAGAGTGATTTAAAAGGTGAAGAACAGCCCTGGGAGGTATCCGTAATGATGAATTAAGCAGTCAAGTCTTAATTACTAAAACCAATGCAGGCAATCAAAAACAAAGTGTCACGCACGCAACTCCCTGTTATATATGGACTGGATGCTGTATAATTTACCCTCCATCCAGATTTTCGGCCAATCCCACCCACACCCTGTTTCTTGATGGGTAAGTCAACGCCGCGCTCGGCCACCTCTGTCCCAGCTAGACAGGGAGGCGGGCAGGCGAGCTGGTGACCTGCCTCGGCTTCCTGTGCCCAGCACCACGGCCCCGGGGCGCTCGGAGCCAGGAGTGGGGAGAAGCGCCCGCCCGCGGACCAAAGGTCCTGCGCTCCACCGGAGCGGAGCAAGGCCGTGGCCAGGGGTCACCTCCGCGGCCCCCGCTGACCCGGCCCGGCCGCGCCGCCCGCGCTCACCTGTGGGGATGCCGAGCTGCTTGGAGCCGCGGCCGAAGCCCCGCACCACCTGGCCCCGGCAGAAGTACGGTAGGCTTCTCATGACGTCTTCCGCGCGGGGCGCGACGGGTGCGTCCGGAGGAGCCGCCGTGGGAGCGGAGCCCGGACCCCCGGGCCAGCCGGCGACACGCGCGACAAGTCCGCCGGCCGGTGGGCACCGCGGACCCCTGCGACACGCCGCGGCAGGTCCCTCACACCTCTGACTCAACAGAAGCCGCCAGACGACTCGGTAGGTGCGTCTCCGCCAGGCGAGTAGCTGCAAGTGCACCAGCGCGGGGACGGGAAGCGTGGCGAGATGGCGCGATCAGGATGGAAGCCTCAGCCAGTCTTCTCACAGCCGCCCTCTTCCGCGGCCTGACATACCCGCCTGCTCGGCTTCCGTAGTCCCGCCCCAGCCCCGCCCCAGCCCCGCCCCAGCCCCGCCCCTAGTCTGTGTCCCGGAGAGCGCGGGTCTCCAGGCCGGACCGAGTGAAAACTGGCGGGTCCTTGGCGGAAGCGCTGTTGTGGAACAGAACCGGGTTTCTTTTCCTTCCTTTCATTCTAATCCTGACGCCGAAGCGGGACGTTCTTCAGTTCCTAGGCAACCGCTAGGCCGACCCTACGTCGGTCGTGGCGCCTTGCCCTCGCGGGCCCCTTGGCCACTGTTCCCATTCCTTCCCCTCCACTTCCACGGCGATCGGAGCCCGAAACGGCCGCACGGTGGTCGCTCGGTGGAGCCGCCCTCCTGCCCAGATCTCCGGCCGCCCGAGGCGGCCCTATGAGGCTGCTGGAGGATGCCTGCCCCGGCCCGTCTGGCCGCCTTGGAGACTCAGGCAGCCCGGCCAAGGCTTGGCTGCTGCTGGACAGAAAAGGCCTTCTGACCCGTGGGATGATAACTTCCCCCGGCATACTTTCAGGGTCCGACACACACGATCTAGCAAAATACAGCAAGGCTGTAACAAGGGGCATCCTGAATATTTTTATAAAATTGTGTCCAGACCTGATAACCATTTTCCTTCTGCTTTACATGTCTGTAACTCTGATAATGCTTAATAATAAAATTATGTTCTCTGTATTGGTATGAAGCGGGTTTTGCTAGCGCTAGTTTTATTTCCCTCACACTAGTGTAACACTTCGCTCGTAGCAAGTGCTCTGTAAATATTTGTAGAGAGAATGAATTAAGAATCCAGGCTATAGGCAACCGAGGTGACTGAGTCAGTCTGGGCCTGCAGAGCCTCAGTCTAGAGGAAAGGACTAGCCTGAGTACAGGGCTACACAGTAAACTGTCCAAAAGAAGTCCTCACAAGAATCAAATGGAGGAGCCCAGCCTGGAAAAGTTAGAGACTTACTGAGACCCTGTCTCAAAATAAGTAAAAACAAGTCTGGGATGTAGCTTAGGACAAAGGCTGTGAGGCCAATCTTTACCATCACCACCAAAAAAGAAAAAAAGACAGAGACGGCAAGACCTGGAGAATTTCTAAGATGGAACAGTTGGGCTCCAGTTTTTAAAAACTGTCGTTGACCTGTCAGTTGCTATGCGGAGGAATAGGCACAATCAGCATAGGACATAGGAAAGTTCTGATCCTTTCCCACTGCTTCTCAACAGTCTTCAATGGCTGCAGTCTCAGGATCAAATTGCTTTCCCAGGGTTCAGGTACCTTATCTATTAGTCAAATCAGGACACCCCCCACCCATCTGACTTCAAAGTCAAAGAAATTGCTCTGTGGCTGGAGGTGCATCTGTTGAAGGCCAGACCTCGAGATAAAGATGGGATGACAGGCATACATGCCTCAAGAGATAAGTAATAAAGATTATACTATAATGGGTATCACCAAGTCCAATAAAATCTAGATAGACACACGTTACCCAGGTGGGTGACCAGGATCTCCTGATCCATCTCTTCCTAGAAAGGTCCTTGTTCTTTCCATGTACATTCACTATTTGACCTGCTTCCCCACTGGATCAATATTACCTAAGCAGCTGTACTTGCAATCTTATTGATTGGTCATGGTTTTGTCCCAACCTCGTGCTTTTGTACCCAGCTCGCATTTTTACTGTATAAACTTCCTTTGAGAAGTAGGCAACTAGGGCTGGGGATATAGCTCAGTGGAATAAGCGCTTGCCTAGCAAGCGCAGGGTCCTGACTTCGATCCCCAGTACCGCAAAAAAAAACAAAGTGAAGTAGGCAACTCACTTTCACCTCCCTCCCGCCTCTCGAGCAATCTCAATAAATCTTCCCTAAAGTTTTGTTGTTCCTCAGAAGTCATGCTTCAATTTGGGGGAACACAAACTCAGTGTATCTGACATTTACCAAGTTGGGAGTGATTTCCCCTGTATCACTTTCATGGTTTGAGAACTAATTTGTTTTTAGCTTGGAATAATATGGCATCACATGGATCTACCACAGTTTATCCATTCACTTTACTAACAGTAATCTTGACTGCTTCCAAGTATGGCAGTTCTTCGTTACTGGAGACAGGCTCTCATTATGTTGCCTAAGGTGGGCTCAAGTGGTCCTCCCAAGTGGCAGAAAACACAGGTACATGCCACCATATAGGCTTGCAGTTGTGAATAGGATACTGTGAACATTTGTGTGCAGTTTTTGTGAAGATATAAATTCCCAACTCAGTTGAGTATAAACCAATGAGCATATTTGCTGGCTCTTACAGTAGAGGTATGCTTAGTTTTATAAACAACTGCCAAACTGTCTTTCAAGTGGCTGTAACATGTTCACCTTCCAGTAACAATAATGGAAAGCACCCATTGCTGCATGTCCTTAGTTCTTATTTTGGATTTTAGCATTCTGAATCTAGTTTTCACAGTATTTCCTCTTAAAACTAGATTCGCAAACATTTTAAGGAAGTTCAGATAGAATGTTTTTGAAACCTCAGGAAGCACACAGATTGAAAATTATTAATCTGCTCTGACACTTATTTTGCAAAAAGGAAACACACTGAGAGCAGTGAACGTGCTGACCCTGAAAAATGTGGAGGTCTATAAAATAGACCTTTGACAATAGTCATAGGATCAACATTCAGAACAGCAAACTCTAATTGGGTGTGGTGGCACACACCTGTAATCCCAGCTCTCAGGAGGCTGAGGCAGGAGGATCATTGTGAGTTTGAGACCAGCCTGGGCTACAAAGTGAGCTCAAGGCCAGCCTGAACTGCATAGCTAGATCCTGTCTCAAAAAGACAAACAACAACAACAACAAAAAACAGCGAACTCATCCCTAGTGCCCTGAATCTTCCTGTCTCATGATAACCCTTAGTGAAATGTTTGTTAGCTCATTGTTTAATAAATACACCTCATGGAGGGTTGGGAATAGAATTAATAGATACATTTTATACCTATGTGGAATGTAAACAAATTTCACCACCTTCTTTTCACATGAAACATTACTAGTATCTCCAGAAGATCCCATCCTCATGTCAGGCCAGGCCTGGAAACCAACAGCTGTTCCAAAAAATCATGTTTTTAAACTGTGCTGCTTCAATAGGGTACATTCCAAATCAAGGGTGGGATGATACTAATACATGTTTATTTAGACTCCACAAATACTTGAGTACCCGCTGTTCCATTTGAGGCTTTTGTTTTGTCTTTTTTTTTTTTTTTTGCTTAGTTTGCATCCAGCAATTATTGCATGGGGAATGGAGCAGAAAGCGTTAAAATGCAATGTTAAATTCTCATCAACACTCCCCCACACACCACCCTAGAAGAATTCCATTCCTTGTTCATCCACAAGGTGGCACACCAGCACTTCTGCTCTTTTTCCCACTGACAACCCTGGAAATGCAAAGGGAACAGCAATGATAGGAATTAGGTTGCCTTCTTTTTTTTTTTTTTTTTTTTTTTAATTTTAGAAACATAAAAGTACAAAAACATATTGACAAACAGACACCCATTATCATAGAAAATAGGTTGCCTTCTTGAGCACAGGGGGATTCTGTATTCAGACAGAGTGGCCTGCTCACTCACTGCTCCAGGCACTTGGATTTGGTTCTTTGGTCAGGAATAACCATCACACTCTGCCTTATTCGTCAATCACAGAAGCACTTGAGAGACAGTACTCATTTGAAAGTTAATGCTTTGGGGCACTTCCTTTGAATGTATATTTCACTAAAGAAAGACAAGATGGAGAAGAGAATCTACAATTGTACTACAGAATCTTCAGACTTCTTTCCCATTTTAAAAAAATGTGAGCAGCTGCCCAAAGAGAGAGGACCAAACTATTTCCACACATGGAGACTTTCTGATTCCCCTGCATTCCAACAGCACACAGTAGGGGCAACTTGCACAGTGTGCTAGTTGCACACTCTGATTTAAGACTGCAAAGAAGAGGACTGTAAGGGAAAATTCAGGAACAAGAATGGAGAAGCAATCTGAAGTAATCTTAGGGAAGGCGTGGGTCCTAAAACCACTGAGGAGGGGCCGTGGTTCCTTGCTTAGAGATTGGAGCAATCATTCTGGGTCCCTGTCCCTCTACCATCTGCCATGGTCCCCATCTCAGAACCAATGGTCACTGCCCACTCTGCATCCCTACAGGGGCTCCTCACCAGGCTCCCTTGCCCAGAGTTAGCATGCCCAAGGACCTGAGCTTCAATCCCCAATAACTAAAAAAGAAGGAAAAAAAAAAAGCAATCTTTTTATCCATGGCCACTAGATGGTGTTTGCAGGCTTTTAATTGTAGATTTCAGCCATGTACTAAACTTCTGTGAGCTCTGTAGCAAGAACATATTTTTCATGTTACCTGCCTTTTCTGCAAGTTTGCTATTAAAATATATTAAACTATTTGAAAATGAATTAATTTGAATATATGAATGTATGAATACTAATTAATTTGACTATATGATACGTGCATGGGGCATAGAATTAAAACTTAGCTGTTACCATCACTGCCACCGTCACCATCACCACCATTTTTCCCTCTGGCACTGTATTTTTCTCCTTGGAGATCATCACAGTTACCAGTATTAGTGAAATGTTAATGAATAAAAGAATCACTTGGTTTGTATAGAACAGTAATGTTTGTAGCACATCTGCAGTAAGAAAAGAGCAGATAACAATACTGAACATTTTCAGGCCTCCTGGAGGTGGACATTCAGCAACTCTCTAGGAGTAAATAAGCTGTGAGAAAGTTCAGTAAAGTCAGTAGAAGCCATGTGATTTTTCTCATTAAAATGTCCAGTGTGGAATGGTGTCTTGGTTACTTTTTTCTCATTGCTGAGACAAAATACCCAGCATCCAAATTGAAGGAAGGAAAGGTTTATTTAGCTTACAGTCTGTGGAGGTTTCAGTCCATACTTGGCTGCCTCTGAGGCAGAGTAGCATATGGCAGAGGGCAACAGTTCATGGCAGCAGAGAACAGCAAAAACAGCAAGAGCAAAAGGGAGGAATGGCAGCCAGCAGCCTCTTCCTCTCCCTTACATATACAAACTGTCCGCCCTAGGGCGGTCATAGCTCTCACACCCATAATCCCAGCATTGGATCATGGATCAGTCATAAAGTCTAAAAGCCACCCCATAACTGTATGAGGATTTGGGGGGACATGCAGACACAAACCATAACAAATGGGAACTTCATTGAAGTAAAATATTTTGCTGTTCTTTATGTCTATGTACAATCTGAAACAATTTGTTATAGATCAAAGACCTGCTTTTCCTTGAGCCATAGAATTAGTTCACAGTGCAATTTAACACATAGGAACTGTTGACATTTTCCTTTGTACTTAGCAATCATAGACAGGTGGTAGACATGGCAAAGAATGATTTGCTTCTGAATTAAAGATAGTGGCAGTTGAGTAGTTGACTGTGTAAACTGTTTTTTTTTTTTTTTTTGCATTTTCCTGTAGCATAAATGTGTCCTGAACTGTAATGGTTTCTAAGGAGTCACTGGGGGTAGGATGAAATGGCAAAGGCTGCTTTTCTTTCTTATTTTAATAATTTTCCAACCTCACTGACAGATAAGTGTCAGACTATAATATCTTGTTCAAAGTTATGAAATGTATTCACTGCTCCTATACTTTTTTACTTATATCTTTTAAAAGTTAGAACGTGGTTCTGAGACCTCGGCCCTCCAAAAGCAGAGTATGCTGCAGGAGTCTGACTATGGCTGAAAGGAGAGGCAAGTTTCTTCTTTTACAGCGATTGTCAAGCACCCACCACCTCCAACCAGCAAAGGAAACAGTTATACAACCCAGCTAAATTGCACAGAATATGTATTAATGAATCTAAACCTGAAAGACAATTAATGGGTAATTAGCATTGGTATTTTCCCCGTAAAGCTTTCTTTAGGAGTAGTCCAGAAGACATGATAAATTCTCTTTTTTTAATCTTAAAAAAAAACCCACTAAGACAGTATCTGTGAAAGCCTTTCTATAAAGATAATAACTACCTAAATTTTGTGTGTCTGATTCAAAGTCAAAAGTTTCACAGTGGTGTTAAGACAAAGATGATTCATTTATTCCAGCTCAGAAAACAGTAAAAATGAAACCAGTCAATGCATAACTAAAATCACTAATGAAACGTACTTTTTCCAGAACTTTCAATAAAAAGAGATTGACCTACTTCACAGGAAAAGAAAATGGTTCATAGGAGATAGTATTTATTTTAAACTTTTAATACTTACTACTTATTCAAAATATAGGCCACTAAGCTTAGACAAGTGGTTAAGTATTTATGAAAAGTAAAGTTAATTTCATACATCACAATAGATACCACATGAATTCCATTCGGATTAAATACTTAAATGTGAGGAAATACATTGTGCTCACAAATGAAATACTGTAGCTACACTAAGTTACAGGAGGACTTCTGGGCAGAAGGCAGAGCAGTAAATAGCAAAAAATCGGCCTCTCCAACAATTGGAATCCAGATACTGGAAAATCTCAAGTTAGAGAAGAAAAGGAGGGTGCTGGATCCCTGGGACTCAGGAAGGATCTAAAAGGAAAATTGGAGCCGACAGAGAAACTGAAGAGACAGACTGCAATGCGGTAAAAGGAAGGGGCAAAATGCACTTTCTCCCCAGCTCCTGGCTTGTGCCAAGAGAAAAAAAATCAAATCTAGCGAAGCGCAGTGAAAGCAAGGTAGTAAGAACTGCAACAAAAAGACTGCCCAAACTTCAGAGGACAGCTCCAAGTAGGGACCCCAGGTTGCTCAACGTTCTCACCTCTAGCAATTTGGAGGTTTCTATGATCCACTCCGATTCAACCATTCATTACTACTACAAACAGAGCTCAGGTAAGCAGGAAACTTATGACTACCATTTTATTATAAAGGATACACATAGGGCAAAGTCCAGGAGAAAACACAGAGCTTCCTGGTCTTTTCTAACAGAGCCAGCATACATCACCTTCCCGGTACATCAGTCAACGAGGGAGAGCTACTGAGCATCTGTGATCAGTTTTTCATGGAGTTTTCATTACGTAAGAGTGATTGGTAGAAGCATCATCCACGCGTTAAACTCAATCCCCACCCCCATACTCTCTCTAAAAGTCAAGAGGTCAGGCTAATATCAATACCCAGCTTCTAATCAAACGGTTGGCTTTCTGATGATCTAAAGCTGTAAAAAGACACTCTCATCCTTCAGGAAATTTCAAGGGTTTAAAAGATTCTGGGCAGAAACCTCATACAAAGAACAAATTAATTATGATTTTTAAATTTTTATTTATTGTTTTACAGATCTAAAAGATATAAACAATCCGAATTAAAATGTAGAGTAAAAATTTGGACAGAGGACTTCCAAGAAGATGGTGGAATGGTGAGCAGCAGAGAACCAGCCTCCCCAATATTTGGAATCCAGAGCAGTGTGAGGAAGAGAAGCATGCAGGGAAGTGGGTCCCTAGGACCCAACGAAGATCTGGAACAATTAGAGCCAATGGGGAGAGCAAAGAAACGGAGAACAACGCAGAAGAGGGGAGTGGCAAGCGGCACTTTCTCCTTGAGCCCAGCTGGAGGCACGGGAGGGATGGTCGGAACCTGCAGACAAATGGCAACCCCAGAGGCCTCCATACAGAAGTGCACCAGTGGGAGTCAGCAGTGGATGCTGTGGACTGCACTGGCTGGTCAGTTATTTGGGTTCAAATGCCCTGACCAGTAGCCATTGTGGAAAGCAGCCAACAGAAATCAGATCTCAGAGCGGCTGCACTTGGCTCCATCTAGTGGTTCCAAGTGTCAGGAGTGTGGCCCAACCAAGGTCAAATTAGCAGGAGTTCCGGGAGCCAAGTTAACACTTGGCTGAGTTCAAACCACCAGAAGGCACTCAGAATATTGAAGTCTGAAAAATTCAGTCCCTGGGCTCACAGCCAGAAACCAGAAGCAGCCTGAACTTCAGGGGAATCAAAGGCCCAAGTTTGTTGGGATTATCCACCACCACCATAATGTTACTGCTGACTTGCTGGGATCATTCAACATGGATCTAGGCTCTGTCTGCCCCTTCTGTCAACCAGTGACAGCAGAGATAAGCCCTGAAGTGGCCTTTTTTTCTCCCTTTTTTTTTTTTGCTTTGCTTTATTTAAATTTTTCCTAGTTTTTCTCTTTCTTGTTCTTGTTTTTATAACAGTGAGAATATTGTTTCTAGCTTTTTGTTGTTATTCTCTTCTTTTCTGTTTCTTCCTTCTTTTTTCCCTCCTGTCTTCTTCAGCAGTTCCCAAAGCTTGCATAATCTTCCTTTGTGCTGCAGCCATTCTCTCCTATTTCTCTACTCTTCCCCTCACTCCTTATAAATTTATCCCTGAGGATAAAATAGCTATATTGAGGGGATATTTACTGTACACAATTCCCTGGTTTGTTTTAGATTGTGTTGTATAACTACAAATCCTGTTCATACAGTTAAAGGTGTCAAATTAATAGTTACTACAGTTTGTCATTTTCTAGGGTATGTCTGATGCTATTGTTATTATAGATTGTTCTACTTTGGTCAAATTGACATGACCTTACTTTCTAGCACAAGCATGCAGCAGGATACAGTTACATATCCATAACTTAGCATTGGACAACTGTGCATGCCCCAACATGGCCAGCATGTAAGAATGTAAATATGAGATAACAATATGTATAAGAATTATACAATAAAGATGCAGGCTGCTCTTGTGCTCTGCTCAGCTGCCTACTACTGCTGTGTTGCTGATATCTGCCTCTGTGTATTTTCTCTGAGCACCACCAACATAAATTTACTCCTTTACTCTTCCTCACCCCCAAACCAAGGCATAAAATAGTCAGAATTCCAAAATTTCAACATAAGTACAGAATATTAAAAGCTTCTAGAGGAAAGAAAAAATGCATTAATGAATGAAATCCCATTAGAATTATAACAGACTTCTCAACACAAACCCTTAAGTCAAGGAGAGCTTGGAGTAATGTATTTCAAGCCCTAAGAGAAAACAACCTTCAACCCAGATCAATGTATTCCAAAAAACTATATTTTGAAATTGGTGGAAAAATAAGATACTTCCATGACAAAGGACATCTGAATAAATTCATGACCACCAAGCCAGTACTCAAAAATGTTCTGAAGGAAATTCTAGAAAGAGATAAAGAAGAGTACAACTCCATGAATCCCAACAGAATTAATCCACTAGGCAAGCAAGTAACTAAACAGAAGGGAAAGAAAAGGAACCAACAATAGGAAAATAACATGAGAAGGATAAATCAATACATATGACTTATACCCATCAGTGTAAATGGTCTCAGTTCACCAATCAAAAGAAACAGACTGGAAGAATGGATCAAGAAACAAGATCCAATACTACGCTGCATACAAGAAATATATTTAAGCAAAAATATTTGTAGACTTAAAGTTAAAGGATGGAAAACTGGGCTGGGGATATAGCTCAGTGGAATAAGCGTCTGCCTAGCAAGCGCAGGGTCCTGAGTTCCATCCCCAGTACTGCCAAAAAAAAAAGGATGGAAAACAATACACCATTGACAGGAACCCAGAAAAAAGCAGGGATAGCTATTTATTTGCCGACAAAGTGGGTCTCAAGCAAAGATTGATCAACAGAGATAAAGAAGATCACCACTCTTTGTTAAGGGAACAATCCAAGAGGAAGATATAAAAATCATAAATATATATGCACCAAATAAAACAAATATTAACAGATGAAAAATTAGCTAAGCACTAATGCAACTGTAATGGGGGACCTCATTGCACCACCATCACAAATAAACAGATCAACTAGACAAAAAAATTAACAAAGAAATATCAGAACTGAACCAAATTTTTAAATAAATGGACTTAGTAGATGTGTGCAGAATGTTCTAACCCATAACATCAGAATATACGTTCTTCTCAGCTGCACACAGAATGTTCTCCAAAATAGATCACATTCTAGCTCATTGAACATGCTTAAGAAAAGGCAAAGGAATTGAAATTATCCCATCCTATTATTAGACTATAGTGCAATGAAATTAGAAATTGATGGGTAAAGAAACTGCAAGAAGTTCATAAACACATGGAGATTAAATAACACCCTCCTGAACCACCAATGGATCACAGATGAAATTAAAGAAGAAATCAGACAGTTTCTACAGTTAAACAATAATGACAATACAACACACAGATCCTATGGGACACAACGAAAGCAGTGCTACAACAAAAATTTATAGCTGTAAATTCTCACATCAGAAAAACAGAACAAGCTCACATAAATAATGTGATGTTGAATCTCAAGCTTCTAGGAAAAGAGCAAGTCAAGCCCAAAGTTCATACAAGTGAGGAAATTATAAAGATTAGAGCAGAAATTAATGCAACTGAAAAAAGAAAACAATGCAAAGAATCAATGAGTTGAAGAGTTGGTTCTTCAAAGATTACTTAAAACTGACAAACCCTTAGCTGATGCTATCAGAAAAAGAAAGCAAAGACAAAACCATGCAATTAGTAATGAAAATGGCGAAATTGCAATGAATCCTGAAGAGGATCATCAAGATCTACTTTGAGAAACTGTACTCTAATAACGTGGAAATTACAGAAGAAATGAACAGATTCCTAGATACATATGAATTACCAAAGCTGAATCAAGAAGGTATTAAGATACTAAATAACCCAATATTGAAGATACATTTAAAAACCTACCAACAAAGAAAAGCCCAGGTCTTGATTTATTTTATGAACTCTCTTTCTGAGATGGATCCTGGTAGAAGGAAACTAGCCTATTTGTTGGTTTTACCTGTTGTGGTCACTTGGAGTTTGGCATTCTCTAGGCAAGAATAAATCAATTTTTGGAGAATTTAGTATTATTATGGCATTTTAATTTTTCCACCAATTTTAAATTGATTAATTAGCTGCTGAATTCCACAAGAAATTTAGAAAAGATATACTTCTACTAATCTTGAAACTCTTTAATGAAATCAAAAGGGAAGCAATACTCCCAAACTCATTCCTCGAAGTTTTTGGTATATACCCTAATACCAAAACCAGAGAAGTATCCAACCAAAACACAGTGCATAGGCCAATCTTCAAATTAACATAGATGCAAAAATCCTCAGTAAGATACTGGCAAAAAGAATGCAGCAAATCCCCAAGAAGATTATACACCGTGACCAAGTGGGATTCATCCCACGGATGCAGGAAGTTTCAGCAAGTGCAAATCAATAAATGCAATACATCATATTAACAAAACCAAAGACAAAAACCACATGATCATCTCAATAGATGTAGGCAAAGTCCAACACCCATTCATGATAAAAATCCCACAGAAAATTAGAATAGATGATCTTTATCTCAATCAGATAAAAGCTATCTATGACAAGCCAATAGCCAACAACATACAAAATGGACAAATATTTAAAGCTTTCACTCTAAAATCAGGAAGAAGACAAGGATGTCCACTACTACTATTCTTATTCAATATCGTTCTGGAAATGTTAGCCAAAGCAATTAGACAAAAGAAATGAAATAAAAAAGGAAAGGAAGAAGTTAAATTATCGTTATTTGCAGATGACATGATACTGTAGTAGAAGACCCCAAAAACTCTACCAAAAGACTTCTAGATTTAATAACCAAATTCATTAGTCTAGCTGAATACAAAGTCAATTCTCAAAATCAATATTATTCCTATACCCAAATACCAAACTCACTGAGAGAGAAATTAGGGAAAGAACACCTTTTGACAGACACCTATGAAGTGGCTCTGAGCAAGATTTAATATTAACCAATTGGCTTTTCATATTTACTTGTGAGTTGTCCAAAGCACATTGGAAGCTACATAAAATAAAGTAACACAAAAGTTGCTGGTATTCTTGAGACAGAATAAATACTAAAAAAATGTTTATATATATATATATATATATATATATATATATACATATACATATATATATATAAATTCTTTTTATAAGAGATCTCTGCTAATTGACCTACAAATATAGGAAATAAAGTTCTGAGTAGTCTTTCTATAATTACAAACTTAAAAGATTATTATAATTCAATGAAACCAAAAATTGAATGCACTCTAATTTTATAAGCAAATTATCTTGTGTGTATGTTTTTGTTTGCTTGCCTCTCTGTCTATAAACAGTTGTTTTATTTGAACTCAACAAATTTTTCCTCTTTTTGTATTTTTTGATTTTTGAAGCAATTGTCTATAATCTAATTTCACTTATAAGTAAATTTTATCTATATTAAAGATTTGCTTCTACCAAGTTGCCAGTTGGCCAAAATTATGTCAAAATTGGTTGTGTAAATGTCACACATATTATGGTTCATGTATCATGATTTGAGAGTCTCTCATTGTTCAGATTTAATGTTAAATATTGAGATTGTCTTCATAGGCTATCAAAAATTTGTTGAGATAATTAAATAAAAATTCCTTAGGGTGCAGGGAGATTGTCAGACAGGACTCCAATTGATGAATAAAAAAGCAGCTGTTTAAAACAACATTAACCAGTTTTTTATTCGTTAATAAGGAGCCCCAAAAATCTCCATAGCTCTGTGGGAGACACCTCAAAAATATTGTTCAAAATACATTATTGTGATATGTTTACATTGGCCATTGTCAAAAGGTTACATCTTCAAAAAATAAGACAGTAAGGTGTTCTGATTAAAAGATGCTATTGGTATAAAACTAAATTAAAAAACAAAATGACAATTTATTATTACTAATTTTATGGTGTATTAAATGTATTCATGCCTTCCAAATGTACTGTATTCTAAAATGTAAAACTGGGATTATTTATATAGTCATAGACATTTTCTTTCGGACACAGACATCTGCCTTTCTCTTGTGCTTCAGATATTTATAAAAGAGGTTTGTGTCAGTCCAACATGAGGTCATCATTCAAATAATAATTTTTAACAAAAACTTAAGTGATGTATATGCTATGTATATGCCACTACACTTAAAAATGCTTAGATATTAAACAGCCCAGACAATGTTACGAATTTCTTCAATGACATCCTATTAAAGAACAAGTTAGATAGACTAAAAGGGCTATTCTGTTCCAAGATGGAGATTTAAATGTGTTAGAAAAACCTCATCATGCTTATTATGTTACAATACTATGTATGGCTTTTGATTTCAAATTTTCTTTGTGAAACTATATAACTGTGTTTTGCTAACGTTCTACAGAGATTCAACTACCAAAACATCCATGATTGGTAAGAAGAAAGTTCTCTGGCTATGCTTTATATTTCAAGGTGTTTAATACTAAGGTAAAATTTTAATAATTAAGTTTACTGCTCCCATTACAATGTAATGTCATTAATCTTCTCTTCTGGATGTTCAACAACAGATTAAAGGTTTGTAGATTAAAATTTAAAATGATAGATGGGCTAAGAGGATAGCGGATCTTCTGACTCTTGCCCTCTGTGGTCAATAAAGACTCAGGACGTTAAAAAAAAAAAAGCTCTGCTGCAACATCATATGACTCAGTTGAGTCCCTGCTCTTCTGATAAGGAGATTGTGGGACCACAGAAGAAAGTGATTATACAGTATATAGTGTGCCTAAGGAGAGTCACCAGGAAAAAATGTCACCCAAGCTTTCACAAAAAGCAACTTGGTCAAGCGATGGCTGTGACTCATCCTGATGGCTGACACTGACCAAAGTACTGAGAGGCACTATACACAGTTCCAAGGTAAATCCTGAGGAAATTTAACTAACCTTGATAGACAGCAAAAAATTAATTTTAATTAATACAGATCTCACTTTAACTTTCTCTTAAACATCCAGCAAAAAAGTTTAACTACAAGATGTATAAGACAAGGCCATAATAATGCTAAATTCTCCAAAAA
The DNA here is from genome assembly GCA_004027595.1 of Dinomys branickii. NCBI lineage: Eukaryota > Metazoa > Chordata > Mammalia > Rodentia > Dinomyidae > Dinomys > Dinomys branickii. The sequence goes on along the minus strand of PVLD010004236.1, from coordinate 104,114 downwards.
TTGATTTATTCTTGCCTAAAGAATAGAAACACCAAGTGACCACAGAGATAAAACCAACAAAAAACATGCTAGTTTTTGTCTACCAGGATCCATCTCATAAAGAGGGTTAATAACTGGTAAACTACAACATGACTTCTACCTGAGGCCGTTAGATTTAGCACTCTGGAGAGGGCCCTGACTGTGGTCTCCCTTTACATAAACGTTTCTCAGCTTAAAGCAGTTAAGATTAAAAATTATGCCCAGTCTTCCCTAACCACAGTTAGAAATAGCTTTTCAAAAAAAATATTATAGACAGCTAAGTTAGTTACAAGTATTACAGGCAAGTAGATAGGCTAATGAGCAAAAAAGGACATCCAAATAAAATAAATAAATAAATATGGCCCAGTACAGTTAATAACATGGGAATGAGGGTATGTTTGTGTATTAACAAGTCATAAAACATCACTGTGGATGCCATCCTAAAACATGTGGCCATAGAGAAAAAAATCTTCAAATCTTGATACAGTCTGCTGTCAACAGATCTATCATGGGATCTACAATGGGCTGATTATATTAACATGCTTGTGTCTTTTACTTCTGTTCTTGGTCTGCTACAGGGGACACCAAATCTGACAATGGTAGCCATGCTTCAACTGCTGCAGTTACAAAAACAAAAAGGAGGAGTTGTTGGAGACCACTGCACAGTGGCTCTGAGCAGGATTTAATATTAACCCATTGGCTTTCTGTGTTTATTTGTGTGTTGTCTGAAGCTTAGGCACATTGTCTGAAGATGGGCAGAGGACTCATAGTAAGTAAACCTCTATGAGTACTGTTTATTGCTGTGGCCTATATTGGCCTATAAAGCTGTGATGCCTCAAGAAAAGATAAGGCCACAGCTAAAGACATCTGACTCCAACCCCCATTTAACTATAAGGAGACTGAAGTCGCAGGCTCCACACTCCTACAATAAATACCAACCTAAAGATAGGTAGTTCTCCTGAGTGACATAATTTACTACTTGTGAAAATTCTCCCAATGTCCTGCTAGATTCCTGCATTTGCTGGAGTATCCTTCACCTTTGTTTGAAAACCTAGTAAAAACAGTCTGCCCTGGGGCTGGGGGTATAGCTCAGTGGCATAAGCGCTTGCCTGGCAAGTGCAAGGTCCTGAGTTCGATCCCCGGTACCGGGAAAAAAAAAAACAAAAAAAAAAACTAAAAACAGTCTGCCCAGAGAAGTCCTTGTCTTAAGCCAGAGAATATCAAATGCTGTAATAGAGTTAGACCCTCCTAGAGCCCTAAAATCATTTCAGTTGTCTCATTTATTTAAGCCTTCATCATCTACTCACTTGGGAGATTGCAGGCCTGATCAGCCTGCAATAACTAAGGGTTATTAACCTGATAGCAAGGCAGGGGACATCACAATCCCTGACTTGAAATTATGCTACAAAGCTACAGTGATAAAAACAGCAAGGTACTGGGGGGAAAAAAAACAGACTTAAGGATCAACAGAACAGACTCAAAGATTTCGAAACAACTCCAGACATACTCAGCCATTTTATCTTTGACAAAGGGGCCAAATAATACCTTCACTGGAAGGAAAATAACCTCTTTAGTAAATGGTGCTGGAGAAACTGGCTTTTCACATGCCAAAAACTAAAACTAGAGCCATATTTCTCATAGTGTACTAAACTAAAATAAAAAATATTAAAATAGAAACACTAAATCTGTTGGAAGATAGAATAGGTAGAACTCTTGAAGACATAGATGTAGGCAAAGACTTTATGAACAAAACTCTAATTGCACAGGAAATATCTACTGGGATCTCACCTGATTTAAAACCTTGTATATAGGTTTCTTCTGGTTCCATTTGACCCAGCTAGTCTCCTTCTTGGCATCCTCCCTAAAGAATTAAACATTAATCTTCCCTAAAGAATCATACCATACCAATGTAGGCACACCCACATTTATAGCAGCACAATTTGCAATAGCTATATCTTGAAAACAGCCCAAATCCCATCAACCAATGAATGGATAAATAAAATAGGTTTTTTTTTAATACAACAGAATACTATTCAGCCATAAAGAAGGATAAATTTGAGACATTTCCAGGTAAATGGATGCCCCTGGAGACCATACTCTTAAGTAAATCGGACACACATGTTCAAATAGCAGTTTCTCTGGTGTGAAAAACTGAAAGTGTAAATAAGGATCAAAATGTGTAATAGATATTGTGAAATAAGGACAAAATGTTCAAATGGGAAGGGGAACTAGAGAAAGAAAAGAAAGAAGAAGAAGAACAGAAGGGAAAAGTGAAACAAATGTTTTGTAAATATGGAGGGAAAGAGGTCAAAGGGAGAAGAGAGAGACGGGGAAAAGGAAGAATCAAGATATATCATGTACAGGTACAAATTCCCTCTGATGAATGCTACCATTATGTGTATCTAAAATGTACCAATAAAATTAACTTAAAATTTTGGACAACGGGATTTTAAAAAGTCTAATATCCAGTTTAGTATTACCTTTCATGCACAGTACTGGACAGGAAGCTGAACAATGGATTTGACACAACGCAGGGTCGTGCCACTTTGCCAGCAGCTCTGCCTCCCTTCGTATCTCTTAGTTGTTGTGAAGTGCCATTGAGCTCATGCCTATGAAATAATTTTGTAAACTGCAAAATAATGTAAAACTCTGGTTTATTATTTACAACACCTGTGACTCCGGGGAAGAGCTGAGCTAGATAGAGTACCTCTAGCCATGGATTAGGGTCATATTCAGGACCTGGACCAAGTTCAGCCAGCACTCAGTCCAGCTGGAAGTGCCAGAGGATTCACATGCCTCAGGGTGGTCAGCAGGGAGCACCACCTCTTTGCTGGTCCATGGAGGAAACAGCTCTGGGCTGCATGATCTCTAGTGGTTAGAATGAGGCAAATGTGTGAGCTGGTAGTTTAGGGTTGGCGGGCCTATCACAGGGAGAGTTTCCAAGTAGTCTTAAAGACTAACCATTTTGTCATGTTATTAACATTCCTGTGAAAATGACATTTAATAAGGGTAAACTGAATAGTCAAGCGTTTGGACTGATGGATTTTTAGGAAGTTCCTGGAATGAGCCATAAGATTATTTACCATTTCATCTTTCTGAGTAAGAATTCCCTGGGTTAAAAATAAAGCTGCATCTGTATAGATAGTAAATTATTTTTGTTTTTCCAGAGAATCTCCTTGTAACCTCCTTTCCTAGTTTTGTGTTAGTTTTTTTTAGACAGGATCTTGCTATATAGTACAGGCTGACCTTGAGCTCATGAGCCTCTGCTTCAGCCTCCTGAGTGCTAGGATTATACGTGTAGCCCACCATGCCAAGCTTTTAAACATCTTTTCATTCAGTATTTTCCTAACTCATTTTACCATAGCACGCTTTTCTTCCCATAAAAGCTGTTAACATGTTAGAGAACAGCCCATGGTAAACATTGACCGTGAAATCATTAACATGAGAACACAGTGAGTCAATGATTCTCAGAGGTGATCCCCAGGCTGCCTACATCATCATCCCTTAGAAACTTGTTAGAAACCAGCCTCACCTACTTAATCAGAAACCAGGGGTGTGGTCAGCAGTCCACCTGTTAATCCACCCTCTTGATAACTGAGGCAGGCATAGCCCTAGGCTCTGTAACTTCCGCTCTTGTTTTTACTTTCCTGCCCAAGGCAGAACGGATACAGGCGTGTGCCTAAACTGGCTGATACCTAACTCCTTCCAATCTCCCGGTCTTTTAATACTAGTCTGCATTTTCTTAGTGGAGATGGGAGTAAACCATAACCATGTTTTTGGTAAAGGCTGTGTACTTGTTCTTCGTACTGTGACTTGTATTTTCATCATCTTTACTTATTTGCATTCTTTGTACAGAAGACCCTCCTGGCTCTAGTAGTAATGCATTTGTGAGGAATTACAGCTTACTCAATATTTTAGAAGGAAGCTGGAAGAGAGAGGTTGTGTAGCATGGAACCATCATTTCATCTAAAACAAATGAAAAACAACCACTGAGATGTCTTATCTCCCATGTTTCTCTTCTAAGCTTGGCCTCTCCCTTCCTGTTCCACCTTGGCTTTTGACCTTTACCTCTAATAGCAGTTAAATGTAATCCCCACTACTCAGTACAGAACCCTGTAGTCCACCTACTAATCAATATCATCATCAAGGAGATGAAGGAAGGAATTGTGTTGAGACTGAAGATTTTGTTTGTCCTACTCCTAAGCTGTACCAGAACACTGCTCAATCAATGTAACATCTGAATTTTCTCAGCTTACACAGAGCTCTGTGATAGTCATGTTTCTGCTTTGTCAGCTCAGATTCCGGGATGCCTCTTAGCTTGGAGCTCCATGTTGCCTGAGACTCCCACAGTTGGTGAGGGTCCTTTGCTAACTGCTTTGCGTCTCTCCCTCCTGGTGGTTCCTGGGAGCAAAGCCCTGAGGGGTCAATGCAGACTGCATGGATGTGGTGTTATTCAGGGCTCCATCCCTGAGACGGCACATACACAAGACTGGTGCACAGCTACCAGTCTCAGATGTGGACATTCTTTGATTAGAATACATTGAGGACACAAGGATTTGTTATTTGTTAAAAGTTTCTTAAGGCTTCACTTTACAGCCCGGATTAGCTTTGAATTTACAATCCTCCTGTCTCAGCCCCTTGAGTACTGGGATTACAGGCATGTGTTGGATTACATGTGGAGAAGGATAATCCTTTAATTACCCTTGCTAAAACATTTGGTATCCACCCATTTGTACTAGCTACGCCCTTGGTTCTTTCTCAGTAAAGCTGACTGAGATTGGTACTCCGGGCTTTAGTCCGAGGCTGTGAGCTCCCGATCCCAGAAGTTTGTCTCTCTTGTATTTCTTTTTTCTCTCACTTTCTTATTCATCCACGAGTACCTCGTTCTTGAGACCTGTTCACCCTGGACAGAAACGGATAATAGACCAACAGTCAGACACTGAATCATCTAGGAAGCTTTTTAAAATGCTCCATCCAAGGGGCTGGGGATATAGCTCAGTGGAATAAGCGCCTGCCTAGCAAGTGCAGGGTCCTGAATTCGATCCCCAGTACCGCCAAAAAAAAAATAAAAAAATAAACTAAAATAAAATGCTCCATCCAAGGTCACATTCCACATCAACTAAATCAGAAATGCTGGTGTAGCATCTAAGCATCAGGCATTTTTAAAAGCTCCCTAACAGCCAGATATGGTGGCATATACCTGTAATGTCAACAGTCTGGGATGCTGAGGCAGGAGGATCCCAAGTTCAAGGATAACCAGGGCAACCCAGAAGAGATCAGCTCTCAAACTGAAAAGATTAAAAACCAGATTAAAAATGTAGCTCAGTGGTAGCACTGGCAGGGCATGTACAAGATCTTAGGTGCAATCTGTAGCAGTGGAAAAAACAAACCCTAAACTTCCCTACATAATTTCTGTGTGGAAAATTTGCAAGCCACTAATCTAGGCAGCATACAAAAGTCCCTTTCTATGTTAGGCATTATAACAGTTTTGTTCTAAATACTTCACATCACTACTGAGTTGTTTCCAGCGTACTTATTCACAGATGGGAAATTGGAGACACAAAGAGACAATGTGCTCACATAACGAAGGTCACAGACGAACTGTTAGAGGGGGCCAGTCTCTGCCCCCCACTAAAGTCTGTGCTGTGGTAAACAGTGCTATTCCTCGAGGTTTCCTGGGGCAATGAAGAGTTTCAGTGAGGTAGGGAATTTAAATCTGAATGGAATTATCAGTTGATGTTGTTGTTGGGTGCTGGGGATCAACCCAGTGCCTCATTCAGTATGCTAAATTCACCCTCTACCCCTGAGCTATAGGCTCTATGGATTGATTTCTGGGTTCAGTTTTTATATTTCAGAAGCCTGAAAATGGAGAAATAAAAGTGATTGTGCTTTTTAAAAGATTAATAAAATCATTGGGTTTTAAAAATAACATCTGACTTAGAGCTATGGAAAACACACATGTGGTGAGAATCAATGTGAAAAAAGTGTGACCTTGTCCCACTGAAATCCACAGCGGGTGACTTTTAAGATCCCCCTCTGGCTCAGAGGAGAGATAATGATTTGTTGAATGATTTGATGGGAGAACTTGACTGACCCGCACTGGTACAGAAGCTGAAGAAAGGGAGCCCCAAGACCCAGAATGTAGACTACTACAATGCCTTTGTACCATTGTCATAGGACATACAAGAGATGTGGAAACAGGTCTTAAATTACAAAGGGCCATGTAACTATATTCATTCATTTATTCACTCTTTCATTCATCATTCATTTCCTTACTCATTCATCAAATATTACCAAGCTTCTACTTGAGCTAAACGCTTGGGGCTATAACAAAAGTAAAATAGACTTTTAAAAACCTAGCTCTAGGGCTGGGCAATTGTAAGTCAATGGCGGATTATTTGCCTAATGTGGGCATGTTGCTGGGTTTGATCTACAGCACTGAAAAACAACTAAATAAAACACCTTTCTATTTATGAAGTGTGCAGTTCTGTAAGAAATATTAATTAAGAGACAGTACTATGACAGATTTTTAGCTAGGGTAAGTACTATTGTGGTAGGATAAAATGGTGGGTAGGGAGAGAAGGGTTGGGGTGGTTAGGGGTGCCATTTTAACTATGGTGGTCAGTGCAGTTACACAGGCCCAGTCTGGACCTGGGGAAACTCCAGCAGTGAAAGGGAAGCCCGTGTTCCAGCAAGAGCTAGGAGGACTGGGAGGTGAGGAGGAGGAAGAGTTGAGAAGACCAAGGCAGGAGGTGGTGGGAGCTAGATTTGCAGAGAACACTATACATTGGTATTTACTCTTCACTGGGAAACCAGTCCTGATGTGCCCTGCTCCCCTTTTAAAATGACCACTGTTTGCTGCTGTGCAGATGGGCTCTATGGGGGCATGGGAGGACAGAGGAGACAGAATGTGGGAGAAGGTGGCAGTTTGGTCCCGGGTTACAGCAATCACCTGAGCCACAAGAGATCATAATCCGGATGTGGTCTGAAAACACAGCCCAAAGCATTTGCTGTTAAATCGCATATGTGCTGCGTGAGAGGCAGGACGAGGCTGACTGAGAATTTTGGGTCTGAGCACCTGGAATTGTGACTGGCTGACTCAGGGGAGGGAAGACTAGGGAGACGCTTACTTAACATTCAGAGACAGATTGGAAATAGAAGTCTGGAATTCAACAAATGGGGCCAGGCTGGAGACGGAAACAAAGAGGCCATCGTGTTTAAATCTAGATGTATTTAACAGTGCAAGGCTGGCTGAGGGGTCATGGCTGGGATTTAAAACGTCCCCTAAAACTCATGTGCCTAAAGGATTGAGTGCCAGCTAATAGGCTCTTGAGGAAGCCACTGAGTCATGAGGGCTCTATCCTACTCAGCTGGATTAGTACATTGACGACTTTAGACTTTGATAGCATTACAAGGAGGTAAGTGAAACAGGCGGTGGGGTCCAGCTGAGTGGAATGAATCAGTGGCCTTGGGGACTGCACTGGAAACCTATCCCTTCCTCCCTGGGTCCTTCTCTCTCTCTGCTTCCGGCTGCTATGAGGTGAGCGGTGCTCCTCACCACCTTGCCCACCCTGCAGAAATGGAGCCCACTGACCATGGACTGAAACCTTGGACCAAAATAAATGTTTCCTCCTCTAAGTTGATTTCTGTCAGATATTTTATCACAGATAGAAAACTGACTAGCAGCAGATGAAGTTGCATGGAAGGAGTGTACAAGACAGAGACCTGAACATTGAGGGTTGAGTCTCTGAAATGTTGAGCGCCCTGGGAGTAAGGAGGAATCAGCAGGCTTACAAGGAATGACGGGGAAAAAGCTACCCGAGATCAGAGCCCAGGAGGGGAAGAGGTTCAAGGTCCAGGGTATTTGTCTGAAATGGTGCTGGGATGCCAAGTAGGCCAAGTTCAGATAACGCCTACTGGATTTTGTGATGTGCAGCTGAATCTGACAGAGGCAGATTCCAGAAAGGCCCCGGGCTAAGCATCTCATTAGAGAGGTTTTAACAGAAATTGAAGACAACATTTGTGGACCGTTCTTTTGATAAAATCAGTCACATTCCTACACACATTTTCTTTGCTGTACTCGCAGGAGGTTTATGTCCTCTTGGCTCCTCTGTGCTGTTTTAGAGACGCCAGCCACACACCCACTAAGTAAAAGAAATGGTGACAACTGCAGCTCCTTTCTCCTGGGTCACAGCCAGGGGGACTGCAAGGTCAGAGCTCTGGTAAGTCAGCATATTTTGCAAACTACGGCCACACCCATCGCTCTGAGTTGTCTATGGCTGATGTCATCCCAGAGGGACAAAGCAGTCATGACTGAAAACATGGAACCCATGGTGCTTAAAATACTTTACCGCACTGCTCTCTCCTGAAAAGTGCTGTTCAAAAAAACAGAGAAAAAGGGAAGTAGCTAAGATGGTAGGGGCTCAAGGAAGGGTTTCTTTGTTTTTTGGTTGAGATGAGGTCTCACTGTGTTTCCCAGGCTGGCCTCCAACTCCTGGGACCAAGAGGTCCTCTCACCTCAGCTTCCCGAGTAAATGGGATAACAGATATGAGCTACAATAAAGAATAAAAGACTGGTATAAACAAAAAGAGAACTAGGGACCTAGAGAGATGAGGATCAAGTGTCCAAGGGAGGGTCGATCTTGCTCAGAACATAGACACATACATATTCTGCTGTCATTGTTTGAAAAATGTGGCACCTTACACTCGATAGAAATGTGAACTTTAAACCCAGTGTTTCATATTTAAACTGAATACAACTGGCAAAGAGAGCTGGAGCTCAGTGATAGAGCATTGTCTAGCATTTGTAAACCCATGAATTCAATCCTTGGCACTGAAAAACAACTTAAAACAACAACGCAACAAGTTATTAGGCATGGTGGCTCATCCCTGTAATCCCAGCACTCTGGGAGCCTGAAACAGAAGGACTGCAAACTTCAGCTCAGCCTGGACAATTTAACAATATAGTGAGAGCCCATCTCAAAATAATAATTTAAAATGTTTAAAAGGGTTGGGGATACAGTTCAGCATGAAGGTCCTGGGTTCAATTCCCTCCCCACAAAAGTTGATGCTTTAGTCTGTGGGTGAGTATATGGGGAAGCAGAAAGTCCGTATGTTGTTGATGAGAATGTAAGTTGGTACAATTTCTCTGTGGGAGACATGAATAGTTTTCATTAATCCTAAGGCCTGGAAGTTTAAGGTTTTGTTCACCTAGGAAGTTCACCACAGGAAATTGACCTGCAACTCAGCCTTGCAGTGATGGTCTAGGAATGAGTCTGGGTGCCCAGAGCAAGCACACAGTGAAGGGAAGAGGGTGCTTTAGTGCCAGGAAGATTGCCCCTCCTGGGAGAGAGGGCTGTGGAATCTCTAGCTCCACAGCAGGTGTTTGGGGTTTTAATTCCCATAGGCCTCACCCAAGTTAAGGCACTTGTTTCTTTGCCTGAGTGGGACAGTCTCCCTGGCCAGTCATTTACTACACTGAAGGAAACCACACACAGGGAAAACCTGATCAAGCTGGGAAATGCACTCAAAGTTCACTGCGTGTTATCACTTCTGGCACTTATTTTACACATGGGTTTCACATATACGTGAAGATATTTGTGGCAACATTGTAATAGAAAAAACTAGGAAAACCTGAATTGGAGATCTATTTAATATCATAATATATCCTGTCTGCTATGCAGACATTGACTAAAACAGGGAGGTTTCATATAAATGGATATGGAGTGACTTCCAAAATTTGTCAATTGAGCCAGGCGTGGTGGCGCGTGCCTGTAATCCCAGCACTCAGGAAGCTGAGGTAGGAGGATCGTTGTGACTTTGAGACTAGTGTGGGCTACAAAGTGCACTCAAGGCCAGCCTGAACTGCATAGTGAGACCCTATCTCGAAAAAGACAATAAAAAATTTGTCAACTGACAAAAACCAAGGTAAAGAACAGATATACTAGGCAGGTCTTGCTAAATTCTTTTTTCAGTATCTAATCCCCAACACTGTGGAAAGCTGAGGCAGAAGGACAGAAAGTTTAAGCCCAATCTGGGGCTGAAAATGTAGTTTAGTATGACAGTTCCAGATATATATATCCAATATATTTCTCTAACATCTATATTTCATGACTATTTTATGTTTAAACATTTGATTTTGTATGTTATGACCAGAGGGGACCTCTGCCACACTTGATGCCCCATTTGCAGTGGTGAAGTTTATTAAGCAATGTTCGTAACTGGAATTCTTGTTTATTCAGCACAGTCACTCTGTGCTTAGCTTAAAAGCCCCTGGGCTCCTCTGTACCCTTTCATAGGTGGGCTCATGCTCCCTGCTGTCTGGTACCCAGTGCTCATTCATTCTTCCTCCGGCCCTCGTACCCACCCCCTTCCTCTGTAGGACAGGGCCCCGTCCTTGCGATCATTCCAGTGTCTTCCCCTATGAACTGTCACCCTCGAAAGAGGGCATCCCGCAGAACCCTCCCATGTGCTTCCAGTTGGGACCTGCAGGAGTCCCCGCAAAGCTCAAGGTCCCTTGCCGAGAGAGAGAGAGAGAGAGAGAGAGAGAGAGAGAGAGAGAGTTCAAATACAATAAAATAATACCTGTTCAGCCTGATGGGTTCTGACAGATGTGCAAACCCATGGAACCACTACCACAATCAAGATGAAGGACAGTCCTATTGTTCCCATGGTTTAAGTTGTCCTCCCCCTCAACTCCAAGCAACGACCATTATCCTTTCTCTTGCTATAGATTTGCCTGCTCCAGACTTCAAACATATAAATGTGAACCAAGCAGTCCGTGTTCCTTTGTACTGGGCACTTTTATTCCAACATAAGATCAGTGAGATTAATTCATGTTTATTGTTAATCTGGCTTTTTTCTCTGTAAAAATTATTCCATGGTATGGCTACACTACAATTTATCCATTTAGATGACTACTTTTAACTTGTTTTTCCTGGTGAATATAAGAGACATAAGGAAAAATTTTCACATCTCAGAAGACAGCCCCCAGGGCTGGAGGTACAGCTCAGTGGGCTAAGTGCTTGCCGCCGAGCACTAGGGCCCTGAGTTCGATCCCCGGTCGCGGAAAAAAAAAAAAAAAAAAGAAGACAGCCCTCATACGGAACACCCTTTGCTGAAACTTTGATCTTACACTTATGGCCTCAAAAATTGTAAGAAAATAAATCTCTGTCTTTTAAGCCCCTTGATCTATGGTACTTTGTTAACATAGCCCCAGCAAACTGTGCACCTATAGAGAAAACTATAGTAGCAGGTAACTATTAACTGTCATACTTTAGCATATTAAAAGAGACTAGGGTTGGGGATATAGCTCAGTGGAATAAGCGCCTGCCTAGCAAGCGCAGGGTCCTGAATTCGATCCCCAGTACCGCCAAACCCCCCCCAAAAAAGAGACTAACCTAGACTAAGAATATACATCTCATGATGGCTTTATAGCCATGATGATTTTGTAGTAAAAACATATTTCACCTCCCTGTGCCATAAAAATAAGGTGCTCACAATTTAAGTTTATATAAACTTAAAGTTATGCTCCCTTATCCCATTGTACCTAGGAGTGCTCTGAGTATTTTGTGACTATCCACCCCCTAACCAAAGACCTGATGTTAACTTATTTATCAGTAAAGTTTAGTAAGAACATACACAAATGAAAGTAAATGCTTATGTGATACTTAACACTAATGACTATTATTAGGTCCACACTATTAAGCTAGTCTGATTTATCAAATATTTAGTTGAAGTACATGAGTTTTAATTTCTGTAAAATACAAATAGTTCTACAAGAGTACCTTTCAAAATGTTAGAGGTTTGACTTCCTTAATCTCTAGTTTTAGGAATATTTAATTTACATTAGCATTTATTTTTCCCTAAGACAATCAGTACCACAAGATTTTGCTGTCTAATTTAGCAACACTTGAGGTAGGAAAATACTACATATATACATGTAGATATATAAGTGTATACATAAATGTAAAGGCAGATACAAATAGAACACATAGCTTCAATTTTTAAAATTTCTATTCAATGAAATGAGCTTCATATAAAACAGCCAACTCTTATTCTTTTCCCACTTTTATATTTTCACTAAGATTGTGTTCCTGGCAGTAGTAAGTTGCTCAAGGTGAAGGTTGGGTATCTCCACAAACCTTCATGGAGGAGACCCTAAGATTTCCTTTTTTGTGATGCATAATCTTGAGACTGTGGATTGAACTTTGGCAAGGGACTGAGGGAGGATCAGGTGACCTCTGTGCGTTTCCAGAGCTCCTGAGTGGATAAAATATCCAGCCTGTCTCCAATTACTTTTTTCAGCCTTAGGTAGTTGTTGGGGTCCCTGAGCCCCTCAGAAAGCCAGTGGTGGGGGAGAATGTGCTAGAGACCCAAGTGGCTCTGCGCAGGATTTAAAATTAACCAACTGGCTTTCCATGTTTACTTGTGAGTCTGTCTAAGGCCCTAGCTGAGGATGCCGGGCCTCAACCCCAACTAAAAGGAGACTGCAGCTGCAGGCTCCACACTCCTACAATAAACGTCAATCTAAAAACATAGTAGTTCTCCTGATAGACATAATTTACTACTTGGGAAATATCTTCCAGTGTCCTGCTAGATTCAGATTCCTGCATTTTCTTCAGTATTCCAATTCTTTGTCTGAAAGCTAAATAAATACAGGCTGCCCAGAGAAGTTCTTTGTTTTAGCCCCAGAAAATCTTGAATTCTGTTAGAGGGTTTCGAACCTCCTGGAGCCCTACAATCGTTATCATTTGTCTCATTTCTTTAAGCCTTTGCCGTCCACTTGTTTGGGAGATTGTGGGCCTGATCAGTCTGCAATAACTGAGGGGTGATATTAACCCATTAAAAATGTATTATTTTAAGGCCTGAAAATTCATGTTCTGCCTCAATAGCTTTGATCCTCAAAGGGCCCCAGTGGTGTCCAATACTTATCCATCTAGTATTCAGTATCATGGATTTGGCCATCTGTACTTCTTTCACCAGGGGTTGGGGGGTAGAGTAGAGAGTAGGTGATTAGAACTTGGAATGGGGTGAGTGGGGGCCCTCTTGAGTGACTTCAAGTTTAGTGGCTGTAGGAGGACAGCAAAGGCCTGGCAGGGTAGATAAAGTCATGGAGGACATGGAGTGAAGCAGGACAGATGGGAAAATTCAAGGCAGATGAAGAAAAGGTAGAAGGAGGTAAACAGAAAGAGAAAGGGAAAGAAGGGAGGGAGAGATCATTATGAGCCAGTGTGCGGAGATCCTAACCTCCAAGAGGACATCTTTGAAATGGCCGTTGATAAGATTTCTTTGTGAATATTTGTAAAGTTTTTTGAGACAGGGTCTCCTTATTACCCAGGCTGTCATCAAACTCTCTCGCCTCTATCTCCTGAGTAGTTAAGGTTATAGGCATGTGCCACTGCACTTAGCTGCTTTCTACCACATTTCACCTGAAGAGGAAAGTAGGTACCTGAAAGAGTTACCCTAGGATTAGCAGATAGCTAAGAAAAAAAGAGGAACTGTGAAAAAGTACCATTTAATTAATTCCTTTGCAAAAATTCCTGGGGAGCTAAGTAAAAAACAAAAAATCAAAACAACAATAACAATAACAAACTCACTGGAGGCCAAAGAAAGAATCTCTTTGTCCAAAGAAGCAAGTACACTCCTTATTATTCTTTAACAGACAAGACACCCGGAGCACTGGTCCAAGAACTGAGCCTCAAGGATGCTCCAGTTGCTGACCACACTGCTTTCTCCTGAGTGGGGCCGGGGCCTATCCATGGGCAACTTTGGCAGTGGTGGTGGGAGGGTCCCATCTTGAGCTATATCATAGAGCATAAAAACTGTCAAATTAAATCCAGACCCACACTCAGGTAAGGAGAGACTTTACTCAACAGGATTCCTGCAATAAGGGGAAGAGAGTGTATTCTAATATGGAGAAGGCTTCAACTGTGTGACTCTTTGGGGAGGCGGAGAGGGAGGTAAATAATGTTTTAAAGAAGGAGTAGCAGGGAGTGGGATGCACATGTGGTGTGACAGGACTAACGATAAGGATGGGTTTTCCTTGTGGCCAGCTGGGAAGGGACTTCTTGGGAAGGAGCAGCATCTCAATACTAGTTTAGGTTGCCAGTGGATTAAAAGCCAAAGGCTTTGGAAAGGGAGAGAAAGTGACCAAAGGTTGGTCAAGGAAAGTACTTTGGCCAGATGGGTCAGTGGGAACCAAAGGGTTAGGGTATCACTTAGGAGCAAAGAATGAAAAGCAAGAGGGTGTTTATGGCCATGTCCCTTGTAACCAAGGAAGTTAGTTAATTTTCCATGGGTTTTAATTTAAGTAGTGTCAGGAAATGTGGTTCTCCGTAGTTAGTGTTTTCCCAGAGAATGAAATGAGCAAAGGACCTCTTTAATCTTCACTTCTAGGATGACAAAGGTGGGGTCAACTTCAGCATTGCCCCTTATTTGAGTGTACTTACACCTACAGTTCTACTTTGATTACAAAATGTTAATCACAATGTAAATGTGTCATGACAATAACAACTCTCTTATCAGGTATCCCCTATATCATTAATATCAGGAAAGTTGGTGTTTGTAACCACAGAGTTTGCTTCTCATGCCGGTTATTACGACTGGTCTCAAAGCTTGTCTTTCTAATCTCTGCTCTTCATCCTGGGGCTGGGATTCAGCAAACCACGATTCCTGTAAGGTTTTGGCAACAGAGAAGCACTGGAGGAGAGCAGAAGGCTGGGGCAGGCTTGGAGATCATTCCTTCACACTTGCTTGGCCTCCCAGCAATCTCTTCTGGGGGTGCCAGTTGGTTCCAGTTTCTAGAGTTTAATCACCTTCAATATTTACTTTTAGAAACAACGGCACCACCCAAAGACACCCTCTCCTCAGGGTCTGTGTCTCCCCAGAAGGCTGTCCACCAGCTCTGAGGCTCCCCAGAACTTCCTTCTCTCGTTTGAGTGGCAGCTGCTTCTCTGGTTGCCTTTCCAATCTTCCATTACCTGTTTCAGCAATTTGTTAACTTCTCTGTAAACATAATTACTGTGATGTCTGTTTCCTCACTGGGCCCTGACTTACAGAACCCTAAACCATCCAGAAAGATCTTCTAAGCCATTTGTATAAAATTAAGGTATATATTATTGCCATACTTTAAAAAAGGGTTACTTTTATGGCATGCAAGTGGAATCCAATGGACAGGACATATTGTAAAAGTGAATCTATAACTCTATTGCTTGGATTTGCAATTATTTTTCCCATCAAAATAATATATATTTGAGTTAGGTCCATTCATGTTCAAAAAGTATAATATGGTACAAATTGTGTTAAGCATCAGAATTAGCACTGCTTTCTCCACATATATTTAAAGTTCTAGCTATTACACCGGTAATAAATTTTAACTACCTTTTCTGAAAGTAAAAAGTGTGCTGTTAGAGGCTGGGAGTGTAGCAGAGTGTAGAGTACTTGCCTAGCATGAGTGAGGCCTGGCATTGCCCAGCCCCCAACAACAGCAAAAGCAGCAATAAAAAGCATGTCCTTACAAGCATTTACAAGTTAATTTGAAACACACTCAGAATATGTTTGATGTAAGCCCAGGAAAGAAAAACTATCCAAGTGAAAATGGAGGAAACATAGTTTATACTAGTGAAAAACAACAGGCTATTGCTAAGATTTATCAACTTAATTTCATAAGGCGTTGTGAGGATTTCACAGCATGCTTGCCTTTACCTAGTTTTACTTATGGAATGTAAAAATGTTATTTTATCCTTTGGTGAATATATTCATGTAGATTACGGCTGGATGAAAGCAAACGGCAGTTATCTATTTTCACTTTGGACCAAAATGCAAATGCAGCACATTTTGCAGAAGATATTTTCAGTTCACACTTTTGTTTCCATGATAAAAATATAAACTATAGATTAAAAAGTGCTCACCTAGTCCCCCCTCTTCTAGAACTTGCACACATTATGAGAAATTTTTTACATAAAATTAAGGCAAGATGTTCTAATATTGTCTCTAACATGAAGGCCTCGGCCATCGTCCGTGCTGGTGGCCTGGGTGGCGTTGCTTTACGCAGGGAAGTTCTGGCATGGGGTGAAAGTGCAGTGGGCAGAAAGGGAACAGGGAGTCCGAAGCACACAGGGCAGAACTGCAAACCGTGAAGGGCGTGGTTTAACAGGAAGGACCCTGGGGTTAACTAAGATCACCGTGGTCCAGCTAGTTTACGCGTCCATTAGGGGGCACTGTTCGCCTCTGCCTAGGCGTCCTCCTGTGAAGTCTTAGCAGGCGCTCACTAGAGCATCTAATTTCTTCAGGTCTAAAGTTCAAGAGCACAAGCCCCAGAAACTCAGTGTTTCCCTCCAGGCCAGCTCTGCCCTCATCAGGGCTGTCCCTGGGGATGACCCCCGCTTGTTGGGATGGTGGATGCCAAGCAGAGCATCCCGGTACAGTGAAATCCAATTCAGAAGCTTACTTAACGGGGGGGGGGGGGGGGGGGGGGGGGTAGGCAGGCGTCTATGCAGGTAGCTTCTTTGGCTTCTCCAATACATGAAGAATTGTGTATTGACACGAAGACGAATTGATAAATGACATGAAGATGAATAAGACCCTGCTTTCTGCTTTCCAGGAGCTGGAAATTCAGTAGATGACGCAGGCACAATATTCCTCTTTCTACAAGGAAAGCCGTCTCCGCTTTTGCAAGTGATGCAAAGCCAAGTGCTGTAAGGATGGCAAAGAGGTGTCATACGCTTTTCACGAAACTGTGGATTGTTCCATCGTTTGATTGATCGTAATTTTTATGTGTGAAACATACATGTGAATGTAATGTGGATTTTCTGTTGTTGGTTTTTTTTCTTTCCTGGGCTGGGTATTAAGCCCTGATGCATGCTAAGCTGTGCTCCCCCAGTACACTGTAAGCAGCCACCCAGGAGTGTGTAAATGCTAAGTTTAGTAAGGAGGGTTCCTTTGGGACACAACATAGCCGACCTGGTAACTTCTAAACTTTATATGATGCATAGACAACTTTGGGAGCCGGGCCCAGTGGTGCGCTCTTGTAATCCCCATAACTCAGGAGACCAAGGCCGTCAAGTCATGTGCAAGTTTGAGACCAGCTGGGCCACAAATTTAGTGAGACCCTGCCTAAAAAAAAAAAAAGAAAAAGAAGACAAAAAGACTGACATAGCTCCGTAGTAAAGCGGTGCTGGGTTCCAAACCCAGTACTCGGGGCGGGGAGGTAGGGAGCATTTCTGCCTTGTTATAAAACATATTTCCATTTTAAAAATCAGACCTGCAGCACTTCTCTCGCGTTTTTCCTGCGAGGAAGGAAGCACAACATTTTTAGAAATGCTCCCACTCACGCACCTAGTCCTGACGAAGTCATCAGACCTGAAACCCAGGGCGCTCAGAGGAAGAAAGTGGAAGCCTGAGCTGGAGTCTCTGACAACCGAGCGCAGGGCCCTAGACCTCCGCCAGGGCCACGCCCCTTGCTCAGCGCCCGCCTAGGTGGGCCAGGTGGGCGGGGCCGGGGCCCGGGCCGAGGGGGGAACCAGGGCGGGGCCAGGTGGGCGGGGCCGGGCGGGGCCGGGCCAAACGCGGAGGTGGAGGCGCTGCGGTGCGGCGAGAGCACAGAGGAGCGTGGAGCCCTGCGAGCTAGGCTAGAGGCGCCGCGGGGCCAGGGCTCGTCCGCACAGGTAGGCGGCTCCGGCTGTCCCGCGGCGGGTGGCGGGAAAGGATGGAGCGCGAGCGCTGCCTGGAGCACGGCGCCCGGCCGGGTGGGGGCTCCTCCGGGACGAGGGAGCAGCCGGGCGGCGCGTGGAGCGGCGTCCTCCGCGACGATCCCTTCGTGGGCGCCGTGCGCACCGGGCGAGGACGCGGTGCGCGAGCCACCTGGAAGCCGCTTTCTCGCTCCAGGAGGATCTACCGAGGGAGCTTGGCGACCCTGCGGCGTGGGATGCGGGAAGCGAGCGGGTGATCGCGGGCGTTTCTTGGGTGCCGGAGACTTTCTGTAACTTCATTCCATCCTCAGCCGGGCCTGCAAGGGGCGTCGTTACCCCGCGTCTGCTCCTACGCAGCACGCCGCCTCGGCGCCCCGAGATGCCGGCTGCGGCCAGCTCCAGGTCCTGGGAGCCGGCGCCTCAGGGTCCGTCACAGAAACGGGGCTCTTCTCGGATTATTTCACTCCCCTGCCAGGTTTCTCTGTGTTGTCTGTTTTAGTGTCTGCCCCGGGTCAGCGGCTTCCCGCACGGGGTGCCTGACTTTCCTAAGGGGAAGCAGCCCTTGTCCTCGCCCCCCCCCCCCCAAGCGGAACGAAACGCGGGCCGCTCCCGCCCTCTCGCCGGGCTCCCGGTGCAGGTGAGGTCTGCAGCGCGGGCGTGCTGTCGCCGGAGTGGACGTCCCTGCGCGCCCTCTGCCTCGCCGCTTACTACAGAGGACTGGGGCGTCTTTGTGCAAATAAAGGGACAAGCGGCGAACTGAAGGATGTGTGATGTTTAGAGGAAACT
Organism: Dinomys branickii; assembly: GCA_004027595.1. NCBI lineage: Eukaryota > Metazoa > Chordata > Mammalia > Rodentia > Dinomyidae > Dinomys > Dinomys branickii. Next base: position 85,620 of record PVLD010004236.1, on the reverse strand, counting down.
GGTGCGCCGAGGTGACGAGGTGGGCAACAGCTTTGTGTGGCTTGAAGTCGAGGGCGGAGACGCAAGGGCAGCCACTGAGTTATTCCTCTAGCACACCCCCTCTTCCCCATTTAGAAGGCTTCTGAAAGAAAGGTTTGTCTTTATAGAGGAGAGGAAAAGGATTAATGGTTTTTAAAGATCAGTGTAAATTACCTACTTGGAGCTTAGGCAGTTACAGACAGACCGTCCCTGCTGGGGGATTTGGTAACAGATTTTAGCTCTGGCGAGGAGGAAAGCTCAGAGTGTTTGATTATCTGATTGCCTTTTCTTTTCTTCCCTTCCCAGCGGTAGTTTTGGGAAATCTTGCTTTCTGAGAAATGGCCAGCTCCCAAATGTTTAACTGCAGTGTACCATGTCATGAACTTTTAAAAAGTGCCTTGCTAGTAGATGCAGCAGGTGGAGGATCGCTTGGCCGTGTGGAGGTGAAGGTCGCGTGCCTCTCCTTCAACCTGACCTCTTTAACCTTTGCCTCGGATCTGTATAGGGTTCCAGCCTCCACTGTCGGTTTGTCTGTGACTGTTACCTGTGTAACACTAGTTCCTCATGCAAGCTGCTATTCTCACTACTCTTTCATTTGTAAGCTAGTTGTTTAACAATTAGAAAAATGCACCTGCGATGTCCCTCAGTGGTAGAGCACTTGCCTAGTGTTTAAGGCTCTAGGTTAGATCACCACCAACACACCACAACAAACACCACCACCACCACCAACAAAACTACGAAAAAAACTTTTTCTTGAAACTGTGATCATAAAATCTCCCACCTACAGAGACAGGACCAGTAATACATAAGGTAGAAGAGCACTGGTTGGGCCCAGGTGACCTGTACATCTGGGTAGGTTGGGCGCACCCATGCAGTAATCCTGCAGGAATTCCAGCCCGGTATAGTCAGGTCCTCTTTTAATTTTTTTTCCCCAAAAGTAGCCAGAAATCTTTATTTTTTACAATATAAAACATGAGTTAAAATATTGGGGTTTTTTTCCGTGATTATATCAGGAATCAAACTCAGGACCTCGTACCTGCTGGGCAGACGCTGTGCCACTGAGCTAAATTTCTGGCCCCTTTTTTCTTTTTTTAAAACAAAGACCCAAACTTGATTCATGCATCATCCCTTTGCTAATCTCTGCCTTATAAGCTGTATATAATTACGTTTTCAAGTGAATGGAAAATTCTGAGGCATGATGTACCTACTGTACGTTTTCCGTGAAGTGAGGTAGTAGGAGACAAATTGGTGGTGTTGGAGACGGCCCCTTTGACTGTCAAATGCTGCTTTCTATAAAGTGTGTGGCTGTGTTGAGTAACGTAGCCTATGGGAACCATTAAGGACCCCTGTCATTATCTGAATACTCATTGTAAGGGGAAGTGTCCTGGAGGTTCCAGGTCAAAAAGGCCAACACCTAACTCTGTATTAAAAAGGAAGTGCCTGATGAACATGGTGGTCCCTGCCTGTAATCTCAGTGCTCTGGGAGGCCGAGGCAAGAGGATTCCAAATTTGAGCCCAACCTGGGCAACTTAGTGACTCAGTCTCACTTACTATGAGACTAACTTAGTGACTTTGTCTTAGACCTTGTCTCGAAATAAAAAGAATGAAAAAGGGCCGAGGATATAGCTTAGGGTAACAGCCCCGGGTTCGATCCTCAGTATACCAAACAAAGGTGGGGAGGAGTTCCCAAATGGCTGTTCAGGTAAGTCAGGTGTCTGCATCCTTCAGAGACTGTCTTAGCTTTGACGCTGGAGGGGTGTTTGAAGGTTGGATCACTTCCTTGCTGCAGATGCCACATATTTTTAGAGCAGTGTTTCTGAGCCTTGGCACTTTGGACAGTTTTGGCCAGACAGATGATTTTTAGGGGCAGGGAATTGTCCTGTAGGGTAGGATGCATAGCAGTGTCCCCAGCCTGCACCCAAGGGTGTAGATACTGTGCTCCCTCCAATCACTAAACCCCCGTCATCTCTAGACATTGCCAAGTGTTTCTTGGGGAACAAAGTCATCCCTGGTTGAGGAAAATGTAAGCCAGATGTTTGTGAGATCAACTATAGACTAAATTCAGGGAACGCCAGACTTTCAGTGACTAAGAAAACTAATTGTAAATTTAAGTAACTGATGTTTTAAACCATTTTTATCATAAAGATGCCCAAACCAGTGTTCTCTGTGAACAGCCCCCATGTCCTGCCATGTTTTAACTCTGAAGAAATTTAAAACATTCAATGCATTTGTTAACTTGTATAAGGTTTGAAATATTGGAAACTATAAAGGAATTCTATACCACTGTTCATTTTTCTATTTAAAATATAGTCAATGTCTTTAATTTTTTTTTAAGTGATGACATAATGACTGACCATGCTTGTTGATTTAGGAAAACCAACACAATCTGTATTATTAGAACCCCAAACAAAACTAAGCAAAGATTCTAATACTGGGACTCAGTGTGAATATACAATGTTCAGAGGAAAATTCAGTTTTTCAAAAATTAAGCTTTTTTAAAAATTAACAACAAAAACTAAGACTGTCCCAAGTTCCAGTGGTATGAGAAATCCCAATTTAACAAAAAGAGCTGCACTTGATATATGATATAATTCCTATGAAAAGAAAAATATCCTGGGAATTTAACCCTGTTTACTAGGTATTGAATAAGTTCAGGGAGGGGAAAAACATAGCCCTGGGTTTGAAAAATGCATTCTCATCTAGGAACTGGCTGTCTTACTGGCTCCTTCCAGAAATCTAACTAACTTGTGAAACTCATGGCTGGCTCTACATAATTCTCAAGGCTTCTTGCTAAAAGGTTTAGACTTCCAGGGTGAGTACAGTGGCTCACTCCTGTCATTCCGGCTATTTGGGAGGCTGAGACCAACCTGGGCAACTCAGCAAAACTTTCTCTCAAAATTAAAAAGTAAGGGCTGGTGATGCAGCTCAGTAGCAGAGTGCTTGCCTGCCATGGGGGAGACCTGGTATTTGGTCCCCAGTAACACAGAAAGCAAACAGTAAATATAGCCAAGATTTGCTGGTGACATCACAGAGCACTGAGCCAAGAAAGAGACTGTATGCGACTGCACAGGTTGCTCTGCTTGCACCTGGGCTGGTAAAACTGTCTGTTAGGACAAACAACAAATGCAAAACCAAGAAATGAAATGTCACTGCTGCAGCCTGGAGTTTCTGATTCATCAATTGTGCTTCTGTTTCCATTCAGGAGTCTGCACAGAATCAGTGTCAGAAAGTTACTAAGAAAGTCTCCCATGATTCATTTTTCTACCTCTGCAAAGTAGCCACATTGTGCCTTGGGGTCCTGGGTTTCTGGCCCGCTTATTGATAGGGACCTCATGGAGCAGCTGTTGGGTGGCAGGCATTGTTGGCTCTTGGGCCACAGCCCTGAGCAAGATGGAGCATCCAGGCCTAGGTGTGTCCTCCGATCTGGTGGCTAGAGGAGAAGACAGGCAGGCATGCAGTTGCCATGGTCCTGAGCGATGGTTCAGAAACACATGGACTGTTAAAAGGACGGACCAGAGTACCTAACTTGGTTCAGGAGCGGAGGATTGCTCAGAGAAGTCCTCCCTAAGTAGAGGTATTTCACCCGACAGCTGATAAATAAGTAAGAAGTAACCATGGGAATTAGAGGATGAATGTCCAGGAGGATAGGTTGAGATGCAAGGGAAACATAGCTGAAGAGGAGGCCCCTTGGATCATTTTTAGGATTTTGGCCTTTTGGTAATAGTAGTGGTGAATCAACTAAAGGATTTTAAAACTTTTTTCTAGTACTGGGATTGAACCCAGGACGTTTACACTGAGCTACATCCCCAGCCCTTTGCTATTTTTTATTCTGAGGCCTCACTAAGGTGCTAAGTTTCCCAGGCTAAGCTCAAATTTGCTGTCCTCCTGCCTCAGCCTGCCAGAGCGCTGGGCTGACGGGCACTCTGCCCAGCTTTGCTAACAGATTTTAAATGAGAGATGAGGTGATCTGAGTGTTAAAATGAACTCTATTGCTGCTGTGTGAAGAGTAGTTTGCAGTAGGTACTGCCGGCATGTGCAGTGTCTGGGGAAACCAGAAAAAGGCTTTGTATATCTGGATGGGCTGTTTAGAACAGATACACCAATTAGACCTCAGCCAGAGCAGTGCAGAAGGCTTCAGCCCCTTTAGCTGGACACGCCGTGCTGCACACCCTCCACCCAGGAGCCACCAGCACAGGTGGCATCCTGAGTGTGGTGGGAGGGTGAGCCAGCCGATGTGTAACATCTGAAGGCAGAGAGAGGCTGGAACCGAGTGAGGAGTTCTAATCGGCAAGAAGGTGGTGCTTATTTGGACATGGCTGATGGAGAGGGAGGTAACAGGGATGAGTCAGAAGTTTCTGGCAGAGACAGCAGGGTGGGATGGGATGGCAACAGTGTGGCATTAGAGAGCTGTGGAGGAGGACTGGGCTGGCACCAGGCGGGGAGGGAAAGCAATTCCATTTTGGATGTATTTTGCTTGTGATATGTCCAAATGGAGACGGGGAACAGACTGGGGAGGGAAATACATGTCTTGGAGCTGTTGCATATAAACAACCGTTGCGTAAAAAAGATTGTTTAGAGGCAGGGGTAGAAAGAGAAAAGCAGACCAGCTCCATAGCATTCGAGGCTTGTGTTTGGCACAGGCGGAAAAGCCAGACAAGGCTGCTGTGGAGCCAGGTATACATGGAGGACAGGAAAGAATTCTGAGTCCTGTGGTTTTCTTTTTCTTCTTGCTCTGCTCAGATCTACGCCAGCTCTATCAAATGTGTGGTGGGGAGGCTGAATTACTGACGTTTTAGGAAGCAGCTCTGTGATCCCAGCATGCAGCCAAGGTTGTGTGTGCACTTCAGTTGGGCCGGGTACAGTTCAAGACCCGCTGCCTGGACCACACTGTACCGTCAGGTGGGCGAGACAGAAAGTGAGACGGAGCCCCTGTGCGCTGGTCACTTGGATGTGCAAAGCAGGCTGTGTGTGGTGGTTCTTTAGGGGAAATGTAAGAACTTCTTTTTATAATTTGCCAAGCATTTCAGAAGGGAATCAAGTTGCTTGTAATATTTAGTGAAGTCAAGCTTGCCATTAACCTGCCTCCTGTAGGGTGAGTGTGGCCCTTGGGTGGGGAGGTGGGGGCCAGGTTCCCACCCTCCCAGTGGGAGCATAGGTGAGGTGTCGCCAATCCAGAAGTACAAAGTATGGTGGAGTGGTTTGATTTCATGAACACCAGGGGCTTTAAGTCCAGCAACGCTCCACTGCTGTACCTGCCCTTGGCTCCCAGTGGCTCCCCCATGCACTGAGAGGCAGAGTCCATCCTGTCCTCCCCTTCAGCCAGGTGCAAAACATTGTCTTGGAATAAAAATTAAACAAAGAGCTGAGCCTTGGTGCAAAGGCTGTGGGTTTAATTCCCAGCTAGTATCAAGAAAGAAAAGGAAGGAAAGATGGAAGGAAGGAAGGAAGAAGGGGGAAGGGAAGGGAAGGGAAAGGCAAGCAAAGCCCTGCATGCACACAGTAGCTGCTGCTAGAGGGGCGCCGTCCTAAAAATGTGTTCCTGGCAATCAAGCACCCATCCCGTAGGGTGTAGATCAAAACTCACAGAGGAGACGTATGAGGTATAGCTTACTAGTTATGCTGCAGGCTTTTGCTTTCTCTTTTCTTTTTATTTCTATTACTCGGGATGTGGGGATGGACCTGAGGCACACTAGGCAAGGACCCTATTCGAGCCCTTCTCCTGACCCTAGCCATATATTTTTAAAGTGAATCAAAGGCCTGGGTGTGGCCCAGGTAGAACACTGAGACTCTGGATTCCATCCCCAGCACCACTACATAAACCGATGCTGCGTTACAGAGTCTGGTGAGGTGTGATCACTTTCTGTGTAGACACCTTGCAAGCTCCTTGAGAATTTGAGGCATGGCTAGAAGTACAGGATTTTTAAAACATGCACAGTTGGAAATGAGTGTCCCCCAGTAAACACGTTGCTGTCACAGACATTTCTGACCATTGTGAAGAAAGTCTTCTGTGCCAAATTGGACCCATTGGGACAGCAACAGTTGGTGATGGCACATGTGATATTGCAGCATGTAAGAGGTTAGATCTGCAAGGCAGATTGATCGTGTCTTGTAATTCATGTCAAAGATCAAGTGTAATTTTTTTCAAATAGTGTAGATTTCTTGTTTGACTCATACAGAAATTTTTATTTTTTGTTAGAAAAATGTATCTGTATTGAGTATATGTGCTGCCCAAGCGAGCACTAGAAAAATGTATCCATATTGAAAAAGAGAATGGAAAAAAGAGAAGCAATATTTGCCTGATGCCAGCCACAAGGAAATAACAGACTTCCCATCGGGGTCCTGTGGGTGGCTCTCACTGGCACCCCAGAACGGTAGAATTGAGTCAAGGCACTAAGACAGACTGGAAAAGGCCCCGCCATCGCCGTGCGGCTCTAGGATGTGGTTAGCCTCAGCTCTCCCCTCAGTCTTGACCCTTAGAAAGGCACAGGTCAGCTTTCTCCTGAGTTGAAGAGTGAGTCTGGGACCTGGGACTCGGACATTTTCCTTACAGACTGGAGATGCGCTCTTCTAAGAAGTTTTCTGGGTTGGATAAATTGGAGAAATGCTAAATCCCATGTTCCTGGCTTTAAATACTTGCAGCAAGCATTATTGTCTTAGGGCTAAGAAATAAAAAGCTCAGCAGCACAGAATCTTGTCTTTCTTTTTAAAATTTGTATTGATTTTTATTATGCATGTTTGCAATACATAACGATTGTAGGTCACAAGGGGAGCTGGTACGTGGGCAGAACCCATCTAAATTTGCCTTTCATCCCTTACTCCTCCTTCCCGCCCTAAACCTTCCCACTTTCGGTCCTTCCCATGTGGAAAAGCTCTATTTCCATTTTGTGTCTTTGCCCCAGCCCTTTCCCTCCACCTCTTGATCCCCTTCTCATTTGGGAAAGACCGATCTGGTTACTTCCTGTTGCCCACCTTCTATTTGGCTCTTTACATTCAGGGTTTCTCCTATCAAAGACACCAGGTGCTAATTAAGCTTGTGTCTTGCCTTTCTTGTGTCTACCTTTCCGGAGGGCATAATCTACCCACACCAGGCAGACTTAGTAACTGCTGTCCGGCCGGTACTTCTAGCAGGGCCTAAAGTTCTTTGAGCCCTACAGTGGCTATGTTGTTTCAAAAATAGCTTTTAATTATATTGACCAAGGGTATAATTTCCCCTAGAAAGCTCAGCAAATAACTATTGCTTGCATTCTTTAAGCGCAGGGAGTACACATTATTTATGTTTGTATTGTCCTTTTGTTTTTGCCTTTTTCTTTTTGAGACAGGGTCTCACTATGCAGTTCAGGCTGGCCTTGAGCTCACTTTGTCATCCAGGCTGGTCTTGAATTTGAAACAATCCCCCTGCCTCAGCCTCCCAAGTGCTGGGATTAGAGGCATGCACCACTATGCCTGGCTACATTTGTATTTTTCTAGATACCTAGGGGTCTGTTTTACAAAACAGATGCTTGCTGTGTGATTAAATTGATTGCACTGAAGTATTTGACCAGTAAACCTGAAATATGTTAAATTGAGTGCATTTAATTATCTGATAATAAGCTTAAAATAATTTTTTATGCTGTTCTGGAAGAGTTACCCTTGCATATGAATTAAAGATTTGAACAAAGGTCAGATAAGAGAAAATATAAACAATAATAATAAATTGCCAATATTTACAAAGGATTCACTATGTGTTAACTAAATACTATATAAGCATGTTATAGGCCTCACTCTTAATAAAAAATTATAAATTATAGATGGTCATTTTAGCAATTACAATTATTAATGGTTAACATCAATTATAGCTATTTTTACCAATGAAGAAGCTAGTGTATAAATGTACCAAAACCTCAGTGAGGCCAGGTGCGATGTCACACACCTGTAATTCCAGTGTTCGGGAGGCTGAGGCAAGATTGTTGTGAGCTCCAAGGCCAGCCTGGGCTATAAACTGACCTCAAGGCCGGCCTGAACAGCATAAGGAGACCCTGTCTCAAAAAAAAAAAAACCCTCAGCGATACCCCACTGGTAAATGCAGTTTATATATTTTCATGCTGCAGTTTGAAATTTTAACTTAATTTAAATATTTTTGAAGAAGAGGTTGAAGTCTAGAGAGGTTAGGGACTTCCTGGTGTTGAGCTGGTGAATGATGAATCCTGGGTTTCCTGTGAAAGCAGTCTGGCTCCAGAAATCATGGCTCTCCACACTTCCTGTTGTCACCTGAATTCAAGGGAAAATATACAGCCACGAGTAAAGGAGTAACAAGAGGAAACCTTAATGATGTACCATTTTATAGTTGCACATTGACAGAAGTAATTATATCGTATACACATAGACACATACTGTAACTGCAGTAATTCTCTAGTAGAAGCAGAGGAAATGGTACTCAGCTGTTACTGGTGACAGTGTAAATTAAGTCTGGCCTGTTTGAAAGGCCTTCAAGAGGCTTAGGAATTTATAAATCTTGACCTAAAGGCCCCACCCCTGAGAATTCCAAGAAAACCCTTTAAAAGCCAAGAGAGAACAAAGCTTCGAGTAAGTAGATCAAGGTAGTCATAACTTGTGTTTATAACAGTGTAATTTGGAAATACCCTTATTATCCCATCCTAAGACATAAACTAATTGTGGTTAAAAACAGTAAAGATTCTTTGATATCCAGTAAATGAAAAAAGTAGGACAGAAGACTGCTTTTCTGAGTAAATGTGTAAATCTCTAGTATTCACAGACCGGCGCTGGAAGGGGACAGGAGAAGCTAACGCAGGCCTGGGGTGTAGCTCAGTGGTAGAGTACTTGCCTGGCGTGTGTGTGGCCCTTGATCCCCAGCACCAGAGCAGGGGAACTGAACCTAAAGGAAGTAGAATGAAATTGGATTGTTGAATGTCCTTTTATTTTTGAGAAATTTTCTTTATTATAATGCTGTGCAAATACATTCAGTTGGAGCTTATGTTGGAGAATTAGTGCTTTGGTAACCTCAGTTTGTAATTGAAAAAAAATATTGGGAGTGAAGATGAAAACATTATAAAAATGCTTGAATGAACATCTTTCACGCTTTCAAAAGATGCTAGCTGAAATAGTCCTGGGGTTGTGTAGTTCCCATAATTTCCAGTGCACATGTCCAGTACATTAATTTGGAGGTTGACAGGTTCTTCTGTTTTTGTTTTTGTGGTGCTAGGGATCGAACCCTCAAACTCCTGCCCTCCAGGCAAGCACTGTACCACCGCGCTACATCACCTCCTCTGCTTATTGTTTGTTAATGGGCTTACTCTGTATTCACCGAGGTACAACTTGTCTCTAAATATGTTTTCATCTCGCAAATCTCTTTTCATGCCATCGTGTTGGGAATTAGTGATGATTTTAAATTCAACAGTTATTCATAAATGTAATTTAGAAGGGCTGGGGATATAGCTCAGTGGAATAAGCGCTTGCCTAGCAAGCGCAGGGTCCTGAGTTCGATCCCCAGTACCGCAAAAAAAAAACAAAAAAAAAAACGTAATTTAGAGTAATTGAAAATGGTGGATGAAGTTTGCCACTTGGGTTTTTGGAGCCGTTGTTCCCAGCCCGGAGCACCAAGAGGTCCCCAGGGTGGAAGAGGTGGCTGGGTGTGTCTTAGAGCCGAAGCCTGTTTTATGTGTGCAGCATGCAGATTTGGAGATTTGGGGGCTCCTTGAAAGCTTCGGAAGCCAGGAGAGTATAATTAGAAGCTGCTAATAACTGGATTTAGTGTTGTTCTTGGCCAGAAATAGACCGCACTCTGTTCTCTTTGCTTCCAAGGGAGTCAGCACCGGCTTCACTTCTTAGGAGCAAACGCCCATCTGCAAAGCGGCTCAAGCCTCTTTTCCTTAACTGTGAAATGAGAATTAAAGTAGCTGCTTAGAGGGTAGTTGTGAGAACGAAGTAGGAAATGCAGAGGGAATACTCGGCCAAGTACTTTCTGAGGACTAATGTCACCAGCGGCCTCCGTGCCAAAAGCATACATGCCGTTGTCCAGTTGATAGCATCTTTAGAGGAAGCAAGGAAGTTATTCCAGTCCTGAATACATTCATGAACATCAATTTCAAAACGTCTGCAGTGAGGAAATAGAGCATTTGTCCTTGGCCTTGGAGTAGGACTTCCCCGCCACCCCTGAGGGGCCTGCCAGGAGGCCAGGTTGGCCCGACAAGCAGCCAGCCCCCCCCACTTGCTGCCAGCACAACCTTCTGGAAAACGGCGGCGTGCTTTACCCCCAGGAGCTGGTGGTCCTGAACCAAATCCGACCCTCTTCCTTGTCCTGATGAGGAGAATGAAGTCCAGGAAGACCAGGATCAATTCCAAAGTCAGGCTGAACACACTGCCCGGTCTGAGGTCTATTGTTCGGGATTTCCTTGTAGATATTCATCTGTTGAACCGCTCTGAATTTGTGTTCCACTCCTCTGACACACTGATTTGGAACACTGAGGTTCTGCACTTGAGTTTCCATCTCTGGATGAGACTGTGAGCTGGAAAGCACATGCAACCGAAGAGCATCTGAGATGCTGGCCCACATTTGGAGGGTGGGAGAAGGAATGAAAACTTGAAATGTGTGTGTGTGTGTGTGTGTGTGTGTGTTCAGTGTATTAGGGATCAAACCAGGGCTTCACACATTCAAGGAAAGCCCTCTGCTGCTGAGCTATATACTCTTACCCCTTACCCCTTTTTATTTTATTTCAAGACTGGGTCTCAGTGACTTACTCAGGCTGAACTTGAACTTGCAGTCTCCTTGCCTCAGCCTCCCGAGTAGCCAGGATTACAGGTGTGCGCCACCGCATCTGGCAGTCTTTTAAACAGATCTTTACTAATTGAATAAGCTTTTGCTAGGCCTAGAAAGTAGGGTGAGTAGAGGGGAAATGGAAAGAGTCTAAGACCACATCCTTAGTATTTTTAGATGAGGAAACCAAAGCTCAGAAAGGTCAAACCACCTGCCGAAACCGCACACTAGGATTTATTCTCTTCTCCATTTGACTGCACATTTCTCGGCTCTGTGGCTTCTGGTAGTGAATGACTTGAATTTCATAGAAGGGGCAGTTGTGGGGCAGGAGAGGGACCACAAGGCAGAGGTGGAGCTGGATTTTAAACATGTCAGGGGGAATCTGAGGCAGAGTCTCACTGTGTATCCCAGACTGGCCTTGAACTCAGTGATCCTGCTGCCTCAGCCTCCTGAGTGACGGGATTACAGACGTGCACTGCCATATCCAGCCTAAGTTATCATTTTGAATGTGAATTCTTACTGTGACAATCACATTTAGCGAAGTGGAAATCCAGAATTTGGAGGCCACCTCTAAAACCAAGAAAGAAGGTAGGATTTTTGAGTTAGAATTTCTGGAACCAAAAACGCTTTCAGAAGGCTGGAGTATGTAAGATTGGGAGTGTTCAGAGGCCCCAGGCCCTGCCAGCCATAGGATGGCTATAGTTTCAGCTGTCAGCATGGAGAGACCAGAGCCACTGTAAGATGTGTTTGCTAAGGAATTGTTCTTGATTTATGACCTAATTTTCTCATCTTTAAAATTAAGAGTAGGGGCTGGGGATATAACTCAGTGGAATAAGAGCCTGCCTGGCAAGCACAAGGTCCTGAGTTTGATCCCCAGTACCACAAAAAAAAAAAAAAAAAAAAACCACCTAAAATTAAGAGTGGGTGAAATGAACTGGAGAGTAACTTTGCAGTCTGAAAATTATGCTTCCATACAATTGTGGTGTTGTATTCCGCACTATAAACTTTGAGATTTCAGCTTACTTTTTTAGATTTTTTAAGATTTAGATTACTTTTAGATTTTTTTAAAAAGAACTTTATTACTTTTCAGTCTGGAATTTTGAAGTGGACAGTACCATCTTTTATACCCCTTTCTGGCCTGCAGTGGTAATGAGGTTGAAGGTTCGTGTTGAAAGATACTCTTGATTTTGGTGTGTGCATAAACCGAAATAATTTTGTTTGGGCCTATCAAAGTCGGCCTCTGCAAGTGAACGCTTGTGCCCCGGAGGACAGGCTTTTCCTGTGTGCAAGGTCGTGTAGCTGTTCCTCATGCTCGAACACTGGAGTAACTGTAAAGCCAGTTAGGGTCCATAGGAAACACAGCAGTCTCTGAGAAGGGAGCGGACAGTCTTGTCTAAGTTTTCACTGTACTACATTCCAAAAAAGTCCCTTTATATTTTATTTTTTTAACTTTAGACAACCTGGGTTCATGCTTGTACCCTCCGAATACATTTCATCCAGTGTCTATCTTTTTAATTAATGTATGAAAAGCCCTGCAAGTCACATCCCTGGGGCTGGGGTAGAGGGCTTGCCTGTCCTACAAGGCAAACGTTCCTTATCTCACTGCACTCTGACTATGCTAAACGTGTGCTTAGTCCCACTGTGTGCAGGGTCCTTCTCGTTTTAATCTTAATGAAGAGGTTCAAGACACATCAAGCATCAAGCCCGGAGTGAAGCCCCTGTCACTGATGGAGGAAGCGAGGCATTGGGCCCACTGTCTGGAGAGCTTCTCGTTGGCTTTGGTAGAAACTCTGCCTTCAGACAGTAACTCCCCACTCATCCTTCCCCTACGGCAGCCACAGGAAACCGCATGCTACTCTCTGCTTCTGGGAATTTGCTGCTCTGGGTGTTTCTGGGAAGTGGGACCTTGCAGACCTTTCCTTTTGTGTTGTTTCAGTGCACATAGCACCTTAAGGGTCCGTTTATGTTGTAGCATATGTCAGAATTGCTTTCCTTTTTTCCCATTCTTTCTTCTCTGTTTCCCTCCCTTCACTCCTCCATCCCTCCTTTCCTTCCTTCTTTCATTTCTTCTGTTTTTCCTATAATGAGGAGTGAACCCAGGGCCTTTGCACTGAATTACACGGCCAGCCCTTTTAAATTTTAAGTTTGAGACAGGCTCCTGATGTCTTCTCTCAGCCTCCCAGAATGCTTGGATTACAGTCTTATGTCACTATGCCTGGCTTTCATTCCTTAAGGCTGAATGCTTTACCACTTTCCTATCCTTATTCTTGTACTCTGTTCATTCTGATGTTAAGTGTACTTTGGATCGCTTTGGCATGTGAAGGAATGTGTGAAATTTGTATGGGTAAAGCCATGTATGTTTCTAACATCAGATTTTAAGTTTAAAGAAGTTGGATGAAGGGGATTTATAATTGATAATTGAAAAAGCAGAGAGCTGGGATTAGCAGGACATTTGTTGTGGAAAATACAGCACGAATATTGAACATGAAGGATACATCATTGTAGGATCTTTGAAATGAGCCAGGAAATGTAGCCCGGTTTTTCCCCATTTTCATTTTCTCTCTAGTGCTCAGCTGGAGCCTGTGGCTTCAAGCGCTGCCGCTTTGGGCTGGCCACTCTGATGGACACAGAGGAGGCTCACCAGGAGGAGGGGCCCAGCAAGGTCAGGCTCATGCACCAGACCTGGCCCTGCCACTGTGCCCCCACCCTGGGAATTGAAGCCAGGGCCTTCACACTGAGCTAAATCTGAGTCCTTTTTATTTTGAGACAGGGTCTCCTTAAGTTCTCTGCGCAGGCATCAAACTTGGTGTCCTGCTGCCTTCATCTCCCAGGTGCTGGGATCATAGGTATATGCCACCATGCCTGGTTCTTCTCTTTGTTTTTGATACCATTAATACAGAGTTTCCAGGTTCACAGCAAAAGAGTAAACCAGGGTAGTGACTCGGTTATTGTCTATTTTGAGCTGTCACTTGGTGTTTTATAAGTGGACTAGATGAAGAATGTGGGTTTTTAATTGTGTGTGTGTGTGTGTGTGTGTGTGCGTGTGTGCATACGTGTGTGTGTGTGTGTGTGTGAGTGAAAGAACAGGAAGACATGGTGAAGACGAACGACTCCAATCTGGTCTCTGCAGTCTATATGTACTTTCTGTTTCCAAAGGAAAGTTCTGGAACAGTAACTTGATTCTCGCCAGTTTCCTTCCTCTTAGGGAATGGCATGAACTTTTCCATAATTACTGGAACAATCCTCATCCTACAGCCGAAGGACCCCCTGAGAGGAGGGTAGAGCTGGCCCTTGGTGACATCGTGGTGTGGGAAAGGAGGTCTTCAGGGTTACAAAACATGAGTGGCAAAACTGCTTTCATCCCTCTCACCTTCTGATTCTTTTAAACTCCCTTTATTATACATTGTGATCTCTGTTTCCTCTCAGGCTTCCTTTGCTTAGGCTTCTACTTTCGGAGCAACGGTAAAAAGTAAGGAATGCATTTCTCTCTTAATAGCTATCCTATCCATGTGCAAGATTCAGGTCAGTTGTAATCAGGAAATCTTCTTGAATGTTCTTTTTCCTCCTGATAATGTAGAGCTTTCTACTTCGTGGCACAGGCGAGTACAGTTTATCTGTCCACCCATATATGTAGGCAAAAAGATCAGGCTTTAGGCCCCTCTACAGGATGCCACCATGTTCCTGTCCTTGGTTGTGCCTTTGGGGAAGAAAGGCCACGGGAAAAGAGGAACAAATACTATTTCCATGAATGAGTGAGATGCAAGGGTTAGTTATTTATGTGAGATTCTCTATCAGGCTGGTATAATAAGTCAGTGAAATGGAAGTCTATAGAATTCAGGCAAGGGGAACCAATATTTTTCTCCTGTAGGTGACTTCACAGTTGAAACCTGAGTCTTTTATTTCATCTATCTTAAAATTAGGAAGAGGGTATTACAAATTTTATTAATAATACTTTGGGATTTCTAAATTTTATATAACTATAGAAATGCTATCTATATGTATATGAATATGATTAAACGGTGAATAGAATTGTGAAAAGAAAATAGGAATGGAGAAAAGGAAATTTCAATTCCTCTCCTGCTTATTATGGCTTTAGAATATCGATTTATAACAGTTATATTTAAAAGCTGATTAATCATCTTTATAACTCTTACTACTCCCTTTAAAACGAAGTCCTTTATGAATTACTACCTTTACAAAGCCCTTTTTAAAATCAAAGTGATAAGTACCTATTGTTTAAAAAGGCAAATAATTCCATAGAAGTACCAAGAGCTGTAAATGGTCTAAGATTTTACCCTACTGAAAGCTAACAAATCTGCCACAAGTTCTGTGGATCCTGCAGAAGACACAAGTTTGCCCAGAGATGAAAGATAAGTTTGTTAGCTGTACTAGTAGCAGTAGTGGAGGATCATCATTTTCTATATGGGTTTCTCAACCCCTTATTCCCACAGGGTGACCCAAAGAGAATAGTGATAACTGCACAAACTGTGGGTTGCCTGATGGGAAAGGACCCTGAGCTTGGGGAACCCAAATCTTTTATAGTAGATGCTGTGCATGCTGTGTGCTGTACCAGGCAACATTATCTTTTTTTGTATGTGTGCTGTGCTGGAGATTAAACACAGGCCTTTGCATGTGCTAGGTCAAAGTACTCCACCACTGAGCTACACTCCTAAGCCTACTTTATCTTTATTGTGAGGAAGCCTTGTCTATAGTGAGTGAAATAATATTGCTGTCTTCAAAGGTAGTTTGTTTCCAAAGAAGTAACCTTGAAAAATAGTACATACCAAAAAGGCGATGGCAAGATGAACAGGAAATCGTGAGGCCCATGGGGAATTATTTCCCAACAAAGAGTTTCAGTTATGAAAAACAATGTTCTTCTCCCAATGGCCTTAAGAACTTCCTATTCCTGATTGTGAATAAAAATACACGAGGCACATGTAATAGCTTTGTAGCAATATCTTTAAAAAGCAAAGAGAAACAGGTAAAAATAATTTTAATACAGTTGACCATCACTAATCTGAAAATCCAAAACCTGAAATGCTCCAAATTCTGAAATTTTTGGAGCACTAACATAGAAACCACAAGTGTAAAAACTCCTCACATGATCTGACGTGACCAGTCACAGTGAAACATAGGTTGATTAAAAATGTTATCTAAAATTACCTTCAGGCTGTGTGTACAAGGTGTATATGAAAATTAAATGTCTTCAAACTTTGCTCTCCTCCCTAAAATATCCCACTACATATATTTTTGCAAATATTCCAAAATCTGAAAAAAATGTGAAACACAAAGTACTCTGGGTCCCAAGCATTTCAGATAAGGGTTACTTGTCTGTATTTTCTTTAACATCGCATATCAAAATGTTATAATTTCAATATAAGCAATATAAACAGTTGTTAATGAGGTCTATATGTCTAATCCATAGATATATAGTAAGTATATCATTAGTACTGTACACAGTGCATCCACTGAAGTGAAATGTAGTTCTATGCAAATGGTAAAGTTGTGTTTAAGGGACCGACACTACACTTTAATTTTTCAAAATTCTCTCTCTCTATCCCTCTCCTACTCCTCCCTCTCCCTCCCACTCCCACTCCCACTCCCACTCGCAGTACTGGGGATTGAACCCAAGGCCTTTGCTCTGAGCTACAGCCTCTACTCCCCTTTTGACAGGGGTCTCCCTAAGTTGCCCAGGCTGGGCTTGTACTTACAAAATACTCCTTCCTTACCCTCCAGGAGTGCTGGGGTTACATGTGTGCACCATCACACATGGCTTAATTTTTAAATTTTTAATTAATGAAAATAAAATTTTAAAATTGGTTTCCCTATTCAGACTAGGCACGTTTCATAAGCTCGTAGTCACATGTAGCCACTGTGTGAACAGCATAGCCCCGGAGATGCCCATTTTCAACTTTTTGTAGGTTCCTTTGTGTATTTGCAGCTCTCTAAGGAGCACAATTATGCTTCACAGATTGTTCGGTTTTAAATTCTTTGTTGCTACAGAGGACACGGTTCTCTCTCACCTCTAAGCTCTTGCAGCACTTGCACTCACTTCTTAGTCCTGTCTCTTGTCCCCTTACTGTTCTGAAAGGTTTTGGTTTCAACACTGTTTATATTCCAGAACTTTTGCTTCAGTAGAATATATCTTTTGGTATTTATTCTATTAGAAATCAAAGTAGAAAAATTATTTTTGTGAAAAGTAACAATGATAAACCCTGTACATGTTATTTTTTATGAAAATCTTTTTTAGAAATTAGGTGAATGGCAACATTTTATATTTTTATCGAATGATTTTAATGTTTGGCTTAGTAGAAAATGGCCAGGTTCTCATACTTGTTCTGCACACATTCTGTTGAGAAATTATTTATCATGTAATTCCTGGAAAACAGCACTGCGTGTAATAAAATGAAAGTGAAAAGAATGAACAATGTCCTGGTATTTGTTATGAAAATAGTTTAGAGATCTTTGGTGTATTATCATATTTTTTGTTATACTAAAACAAACTTATATTTTGACCATACATACACATGCTGAGCATGGCACACCATGATTTCTTTTATTGTGCTTTTTGTGTTCCTCAGACTTAAATTCTTCTCTTCTTTTTTCCTCCAGAGGATAGGACCCATGGGTACTCTCCCAGGGAATACATTCCCAACCCTTTTTATTTTTCATTTTGGGACAGGGTCTCACTTAATTGCCCAGGTTGGACTCAAACTTGGTATCCTTCTACCTGATTCTCCCTAGTAATGGAGATCACAGATCTTCACCACCATGTACAGCTTATTTTCACATTTTTGTTATTATTTACTGTATATATTTTACTCATTTGACTCTTACCTCTACTTTAGTTGCCAAAGCCTCTTATAAATACATTCATGTCTAAGAAAGATTCTGTTTTGTCTCCTTAAAAAACTTCTGGAGTCGTTCATTCCCTTGTTTTTGTTATGCTGATTTCTTCCAAGCACCCGTTCCATAGCGCTCATTTGGGGGGTCTCTCTTCCTTGTAATCCTGATATTTCTGATGCCTTTCTTTTATATTGGGTCCCTTGAGTGATTGCTGGGTCCTCCGTCTTTCCCTTGATAAGCAATATATGACAGACTTGGAGACAGATTACATTGCTTTGGGTCCTGACCTTTTGGCTTACCTAATTATGTGACATTGGGAAATTAGGTGACATCCTTATGCCTCAATTTTCCCATTTGGAAAATAGTACCTTTCTATGTGGGGTTTTCATGGAGACTCTCTAGCTAACGTAGGTGAGTCACTTGGAAGAGTTCTTAGAGATACATCAAGCACTGCCAAGTGCTGGTGCTCTTGTTCTAATGGCTGCCATAGTTACGTGGTGCTGTTCTTCTTGAAGTTGGTATTTGGTGATGTACTTCCTGCACTAATCTACTGAGAAGTGACTTTTTAAGAAAATGCTTTTGGCCAAGTGTGGTGGTGCATGCCTGTATCCCAGCACTTGGGAGGCTGAGGCAGGAGGATTGTTGCAAGTTTGAGACCAGCCTGGGCTACAAAATAAGCTCAAGACAAGCCTGCACTGTATAGCGAGACCCTGTCTCAAAGAGACAAAGAAAGAGAGAGAGAGAGAGAGAGAGAGAGAGAGAGAGAGAGAGAGAGAGAGAGAGAGAGAGAGAGAGAAAGAAAGCATGCTTTTGTTCTATATCCTTTTGACTGGAAGCCTGGGGGATTATTTAGAACTCTAGGTTGAAGATCATTTCCCTCTCACGCTGGAGGCATTTCTGTAGTTCATCCTGGCTTCCAGCAGCAGCTGTTCTGACTTGGGTTGTCTCAGCCTCCTTCCACTCCTTGCCAGCCTTGAGGTTCAGCTTTCTGAGACCTTTGGCCAGTCATCATTTATTTCCTCTAACTTTCAAATGTTTGATGCTATTCTTTGTGTTGGAGAGGTTTGGAATTTTTTTAATCACTTTATATAATTTTATTTTATCTTTAGACGTCTAGCCCTGGGTGTAACTTGATGGTAGAGTACCTGCCTGGCACATACAAGTCCTGAGTTCTGTGCCCTCCACTGCAAAAATAAAGAAAGGAATAAGGAACTATGCTTTTAGATTTCTCTGGTGTTTGCAGGTGTAGGGAACCAGCAGTCAGAAGGGAGAAAGGTTAAATGCTGACTCTAGCAAAGGAACGTGGGCTTCATTCACTGAGAGACTTCAAAACTGAGAGACTAAATGTTCATTCACTAAATATCGTAGAGTGATTCTCTGTGCTTGGCACTGAGGTACGAGGTTTTGAAGAAGGCTTTGCCTTTCTTCGTCCTTTACCGTATCACAAAACCTGGCTTTCATTGTAACATTCATCCAGAAAGTCCTCTTTCCAAATGGGGTATAGAAAATAATCCAGCGCTGATGATAAAAGGTTGTTACTACCTTGGGAGCCCAAGAAAACTCTAGAGTGAGTTCTGGAAACAACAGCCTAAGCTGTGGGGTCAGTTCCCCCCGACCCTTTCTCTCTTTGGTGGTACTACATATTGAACCCAGGGGTGTTGTGCCACCGAGCTACACTCCCACCTCTTTTTATATTTTTAAGACCAGTTTTGCTGAGTTGCCCAGGCTGGCCTTGAACTTAGACGCCTCCTGCCTCAGCCTGCCAATAGCACATCATCCCACTGAGCTTGGTGTTTGAAATCATAATGTAGTTAGGCAGGCCCCAAGAGCTGTCTGTGATCGGTCTGGAGGGTGGTCATCTGGAGGGTGTCAGTTTGTTTCACTAGGAGACCTCAGAGAGGCTGTGTAGCCCCTACAGAGAGTGAGAGACAGCAGTGGGCATCAGAGCACCTTCCAGGTGGGCCGAGCCCATGCTGGGCGGGGCCGGCACCTCGAGAGGGTGTGAGTGAAGGAGGCTCAGATGGCCAGAAAGAACAAGCCGAACAGCAAGCCTCTGCTGGCAGCCTCAGCTGTCCCAGTGCCTTCCCACAGCCACACCGGGTGGCATTAGCTCTGCCTCACTATAAGCAGGACCCTAGACACTCAGATGGCTCTGGCATCAATCACAGTGGCTGGATTTTGTTCCAGTCACAGGAGTTTCTGGGGTACAGAACAGTCGTCCTTGGAACATTGATACAGTTAAGCCCAGGGTACTCTCCTGGGACTGAAAGCCAACAGAGCAAACTTAGGCCACGTTCCTGTTGCAGTGGGCAGTAGGGTACAGACTGTGTGTGTACCGCACAGATGCGTACGTACACTGTGTGTGTGTGTGTGTGTGTGTGTGTGTGTGTGTGTGGCTTTTAAAGAAAGAGTATTTCTACCTCTTTAATATTACACTAGGTAAATATTTGCTATATTAATTCATTAGATAATATTATTTCTCTGTAGCTCTCAGAGTTTTGCTCTGCCTCTGTGCCTGCCCTGTATCCCTCCCTCCCTTCCACAAGGTCTTGCTGACAGTCCTCCCACTCACAATCCTCGTGCCTCACCCTCTGAGTAGCTGGCTTTACAGTTGTGTACCATTATGCTTGATGGTTGCCTTTTCTTTTTACTCTAAAAGAAATTAATGAAAATATAGCCTGAGCCACATGTTGCTCAGTCATTTAAACCTTTTTTCACACTTTCTTCTCTAAGTTAACTTGTAAGTGTATGATACAGGGATACATACGATTGTTTAGAATCTGTTCACTTTGCAATCCAGAAGTGCATGCTGGGCATCGCTCCTGGGTTTTGCCTTTAAAATGCCACTATTGCTCTTATTTTCTGTATTGTAGATCCCTTCTTGTTTTGTGCTTATTTTCAGGCTGAAATCCAGATCTGATAATCAGTGGTTGGGGAACTTTTCTTCGAAGAATATCCTCATATATTGACCCCTGTGAAGAGAATCCTGCACTGGGCTGTGCCCTTTACCCTGCTTTGCTCTTTCTGCCATGTTGAGCTATTGAGCACAAGGGGTTGGTGGCAAAATAAAATTAGAAACAGGCCCTTATCTCGCAACAGCAAAGTGATCCAGAGCACACTGCCTTGCTAGTTCTGTGGTGCTGAGCACTGTAGCCCTTCCCGTGCCCATCTTCCTTGCTGCCCTGCGTCCATAACCCTCTCTCTCCATCCCCCACCCCCAGGCTGGGGACGGAACCCAGGGCCTTATGCATGGTTTCATTGACTTTGAATTGATAAGTAGTGTTTACATTATCCCAGTTAAGCCATGGAGTACATAATGATTGCTTTTTTCATTGCTTTATGACTGATTTCTCTGGAGTCCATAATTATGCCCCTACCTCCGTTCGTTGGCTGTATTTCAAGGTAGTTAGCTCTGGTGCAGCGCCATAGTGTGCCCATTGTTTAAGTTGGTTTTCAGCGTGTGTATTCCCATGATTACCCTAGCAGTTTGGCCTTGGTGAAGACCTCATTCCCAGGGCCTCTGACCCGCTCCAGGCTTGGCGGCGGAGGAGGCCCCTTCACTGTGGTCCTTTTTTCTGCAAGTGTCAGATCGCCTTCTGATGTTTACCGATGCCTTCCTTTTCTGGGTTAATATTCAGATGTTGATGAGACTCATTTTCCAGTGGCTTCCCAAGAAAGGAGGCAAAAGGCAAAGACTTTGAGGTACTTGCCTTCAAAGGTTTTTATTTAACCCTTCCTTTGATCAGTCACCTGGCTGTAGGAGTTCTCAGCTGGAATTCAGTTTCCATCTGTACTTTAAAGGCCTTGCCTCATTGTCCTTGGGTTTCTGTAGTTGGATTTTGTGAACATTCTGCTTCAGCATCCACCGCCTGGGTTCACCTCCCGCCCTCTGGAGGCCTGTGCAACCCTCTTTGCCCGTGTTCTGACATTTCACGACTGGTAGAAGAGTGCACCCTTGCATGGTCCTGATCTCGTCGGTTGTGCCAGTGCTCCAGGGGATTTTGCAATCTGGAAAACACTTCTTCATTTGGAGAAGAATTCTTGAATTATTTAATTTATTACTTCCTTTGTTTTCTGTTTACTTTCCCTTTTTCTGTCTTGCAGGAGCGCCTGTTACTTAGATGGTCGATCTCTTAGTCTGGTTTCTAAATTACTTATTTTTTTCTCTTATTTTTCCATCCATCAGTTTGTTTGTTTAACACCCTGAGATCTTTTTCTGGTTCATCTTCTGACCCATCTATTGCATTTTCCCTTTTTGCTATGAGGTCATTCATTTTAAGAAGCTCCTTTTTTATTTGCTAGGGGTTCTGTGGTTTCCTGTTTGTTCTTGTCCTCTATTGCTGTGAGGCAAACCACCTCTAACGTAGTAACATACAGCACTGCCATTTCGTTTTTTGCTCACATACCGTGTGGTTATGACTGCAGCAGTGAGGGGCTGGAGTCATCCGGTGGCTTCTTCGCTGGCATGTCTGGCACCTGGGGTAGCTGAAGGCTGGGCCCTGGTGGGGCTGTTCAGTAGATCACCAGCTCCTGACTTTCCACATGGCTTCTTGTGTGGGGTCGTGGAGACTTGTTCCAGAAGGAGGTCCTGAGGAGCCCATTTTCCAAGGTAGCCAGGTGGAAGCTGTTGATGTGACCTAGCCTGGCAGTTGCACAGTTTTCTACTGAAGTCTATTGGTCAACATATCGTAAGGCCTCCCAAACTAAAGGGGAGGGGGAACATGACTATTTCTTGACTAGGCCATGTCACAGTCAGAGTGCAGAAGAACATGCGGGATGAAAGTATGGTTCTGGCTGTCTTTAGAACATATTGTTCCTCATCTATTTATTTTTAATGAAAATAGTTTCAGTTTAATGAAAATCATTACTTACCTCCTTAAGTAATGATTGGCAGTTTTCTTTTTCGTGCAGTCTGTTTCCTTTAAACCTTAAGGCACTCCCAAAGTAAGCAGCATGTTTAAGGTATATTTTCTTTTTCTCTTGACTCAGTTGCATTCTTTAGTAAATGAATGCCTTCCTTGGCTTGACAGAGTTCTGAGCATAATAGGGACGAGCAAGCTGAAATGGGAGAGAAGTCAGTGTTCATTGTGCCTGGGACCTTCTGCTTGCAGACGGGAATGCTGCTTTCCATTGTGCCTGAGCTGGCTGCCTGCAGAACTCCGCAGAGATTAAATCTTGGCGTCTTTGTCAGGTTTGAGGTAGAAACCCAACTACTTTGTAAACAGCTGCCAAACCTCTTTTCAGAAGAATCCATGTCACCAGTTCCTGAATCTTTTGAAGGTCCTGCAGTGTACATGGGACATGTTCTCTCTGTCTCTCTCTGCTTGTTCAGTCTGGGATCCATGGGTCCCGTGTCATCAGCTCATTCCCTTCCATTGCTCTTCCAGTTTTATTTGCTGCCTCCTGCCCACCCCCCCACCCCCCGCCTGTGGTCATTTCTTCTTCCTTCCCACTGTATGAAGTATTCAAATGCACCCTTACCTTGAGAGGAGCAGGTTTTTCAGTTGCAGGATAGTCATTAACTTGCCGGAGAGGATTGGATATGCTGGATTTCCAGTCACACCAGGCCATTCAACAGTTCAGGGCACACATTTTGGAACATGCTACTAGTTTCCTTTCAAAAAGCTTAACCTATGACTGGTGTTAGTGGTAGAGCACTTGCCTAGTATCCTGCAGACCTTGGGTCCGATCCCTAGCACAACAAGAAACACACACACACAGCTTACCTTAAATTTCATGATCTTTCAGATCTTTAGCAGTCTATGAAGATAGCATAAAAAAAAACTATTGTAAAAAAGGAAATTTTTAAGACATAAATTGGCCAGCCATAATTTTGAGCAAAAAAAAAGCAAATATATAGGATTAATTCACCAGCACACTTGGGGGTGTAGACACCACAAGTGCATATATGGTCTTATCCCACCCTGTTCTTATCCCACCCCACATCTGCCTTTTCGTCTACAGATTCAAAGCCTCCTGGACATGTGACCATTGCTGGATGCCTGGGACCCTGAAGAAACTTGCTGGTGTGATAGGGATTCTGAACTGCTGCAGGATGTTACCTGGAACCAGAACTAACTGACCCAGATTCTCCTTAATTCTAAATGGTAAAAATTCTTAGTACATTTTTTTACATTAGTTTCTACTAGTAGTGGCCAATTTTTACTTTTAGTTATAGTATTAATATTGACAGTTTATCTTCTAATGAAATACTTAAAAGTGTCGGAGTTCATTCTTGTTTCAAATCTTTATACATCTGGTACAAATACAATGCGTGATATTTGACCTTCTTTACAACAATACCTATTCATTATGGAATTAATTGCCAAGTTACAAAAATTTTTTTTTCAAAAGTTGTTTAAAGCATACCGCAATATTTGAATTATTAAAAGCACTTTACATACTAAAAGTTGCTAAAGAGAAAATGGACTGGAGTTTGGCGAACATTGGCTGATGAAATTATTTTTTGTCATACAGTTCAGGGAATATATTTACATTTTCTATGAAAAGTTATGAATGTGATTAAATCATGACTGTTATTTTAAAAAAAAATTCTATTTAAATGTAGACAAAAGGTCTACATTTAAATATAGACAAAAGATCTGTCATAACTTATATTTATATACAACTGGTGTCTCCAAGGGCTTACTTACTATAGTTCGTTATAACCAAAATAGGAAGTACAAGATTATATTTTACATTGTATGTCTTGAGTTCCTGTGGTGCCTGGCATGGAGTTAAATGTGATGTCCGCCCAGCACAGTCTCACATTTGGGCGGGTTTCAGCTGAGCCCTTTTGGTCCAGTTTGAGGACTCCGTTGAGTTGCCATTTCTTCAAAGTTTCTTAGAAGTCACTACCATTTCTGTTTTGTTTTGTTTTTTGAGTCAAGGCTTCCCTGTGTAGCTCACACTGGCCTTGAACTCACTATGTGGCCCAGGCTGGCCTCACACTTTCAGTGATCCTCCTGCCTCAGCCTCCCAAGTGCTGGGATTACAGGAGTGGGCCACCACGCTCAGCTAAAAGTCATTGCCATTTCTGTGTGGCCCTCACCACCATTTTAAATCACTGCAAAGCAGGATGGATCCAATTCTTTAAATCTTCACAGCTAGTGCTAACACCAGCTGTCCCTCCATGTCCGGAGCAACTTAGATGAGTAACAATTTTAAGATATGGGGTATTCTTAAAATTGGCATAGTATAAAAAACTCACCAAAGGTGGCCAGTTCAATAATCATAGCCTGAGTCTGTATGTTTTTGCACTTCAATATTCCTGAGAGGTCAAGTATTTGTTGTGCGGTTTTTTAGGACATTGTGCTAAGCCCTGGTGGTTGTTCTCCTGCCTTCTAATGTACGGCTTTAATACTGGAGATGGGGTTTCCTGTAGAACTACCTTCCTCTTTTCCCCTGATGAATCCACTTTGTTTTGTTTTTTATATCTGGCCTCACAGCAAAGAAGAGCTTGATAAGATACTGTGAAAGAGTGTATTTATATACATATGTCACTTCTCTTTTTCTTTCAGGGCCATTCTGCCTTTCAAGATGACTTTGTATGTTGGATAAATGCAGTCTGTCAGCTCTTCAAGCTGCAACAGAGAGAGGGAAGACTGGAGGGAAGATCACTGGCGTTTACAGGCTAGAAGATTGACCTTAATGAGGGAGAGCCTCTGATTGTCATTTGAAATGCTGAGGAATTTGTTACGAAGGAGACTTTTCTCTTATCCTACTAAATACTATTTTGTGATTCTTGTTTTATCCCTAGTCACGTTCACTGTCCTAAGAATTTGTCACAAGTTTGAATTTGTAAGCCTCACACACTTGGAACTTGTTGGAGAGAATCCTAGTAATAATATTAATTGCACCAGAATTTTACAAGGTGATACAGACGAAATTCAGAAAGCAAAGCTTGAAATGCTAACAACAAAATTTAGAAAACGCCCTCGGTGGACACCATCTGACTATATCAACATGACCAGTGACTGTACCTCTTTCATCAAGATGCGTAAATATATCACAGAACCCCTTAGTAAAGAGGAAGCAGGCTTCCCCATTGCATATTCCATAGTGGTTCATCACAAAATTGAAATGCTTGACAGGCTTCTAAGGGCCATTTATATGCCTCAGAATTTCTATTGCATCCATGTGGACAAAAAGTCAGAGGACTCCTTTGTAGCTGCAGTGCAAGGCATCGCATCCTGTTTCAGGAATGTCTTTGTGGCCAGTCAGTTGGAGAGTGTGGTCTATGCATCATGGAGCCGGGTGCAGGCTGACCTCAACTGCATGAAGGACCTCTACAGAATGAGTGCAGACTGGAAGTACTTGATCAATCTTTGTGGGATGGATTTTCCTATTAAAACCAACCTGGAAATGGTCAGGAAGCTCAAGTCGTTCATGGGTGAAAACAACCTGGAAACAGAGAAGATGCCCCCCCATAAAGCAGAAAGGTGGAAGAGGCATTACGCAGTCATCGACGGAAAGCTGACAGACACAGGGACCCCCAAAGCGCAGCCTCCCCTCAAAACGCCTCTTTTCTCAGGAAGCGCCTATTTTGTGGTCAGCAGGGAGTATGTGGGCTACGTGCTGGGAAATGAAGACATTCAAAAGTTCATGGAGTGGGCACAGGACACGTACAGCCCTGATGAGTATCTCTGGGCCACGATCCAAAGGGTCCCTGCGGCCCCAGGTTCTCTACCTTTGAGCCACAAGTACGACCTGTCTGACATGCAGGCTGTTGCCAGGTTTGTCAAGTGGCAGTACTTGGAAGGTGACGTTAACAAGGGCGCACCCTATCCCCCCTGCGACGGTGTCCATGTGCGCAGCGTGTGCATTTTTGGAGCTGGTGACTTGACCTGGATGCTGCGCAAACACCACTTTTTTGCCAATAAGTTTGACATGGATGTCGACCTCTTTGCCATCCAGTGTTTGGATGAGCATCTGAGGCATAAAGCCTTGGAGATGTTAGAACACTGACCACTATGGGCAAGCCGAGGAATGATAAAGTTGCCCAAATTGTACCCCTCACTGCCTCCTTCGCACTGCAGAAAGCGGCAGCACTGTAAAGGGTCCTCCCTGGGGTGAGGATGGAAGTCTTCCTCACTTCTGCAGGTCATGTTTGGTTAGAGAGGCAGCAATGTAGATGTTCATCCCTGTCACCGGGAGGGAGCAGTTAGGGTGACTGGGAGCCAGTGGAGGTAACAAGGCACTGGGGCGAGAGGGGCGGGGGGGGGAGCTGGAGAAGAGGAGCATGTGGAAATCGTCCTCAGGGACTGTTAAGAAGCTCAGGGATTTAACACAAGTTTTGATTCATGCCAAAATTACTTGGAGAATTTTAAATATGACACTTTTCATAATCTGAATAAATTTATAGCAACAAACCATCATACGGGTGCAGTTTATCACATACATTTTATTTTACTGTAAATGATTCTTGTAAATACTTCCTGCTATATCATTGTGGGGTGGGGTATGTCTGTGTGTCATCGCAAGGAACCTAAAGTAGTGTTATTTAACATATGTTCTACCTTATTTTTGCTTATAACAATGCATATATATTTTCAAAACAGAAGAATTGACAACTTCTAGCTTAGTTGATTTATATGAATCATCTTTAAAGGATTCCAAGTATCACCTGGGTGCAGTGGCATATGCCTGTAGTTCAGCTGCTCAGGAGGCTGAGGCAGGAGGATTGCTTGAGCTCTGGAGACTGAGTTACCGCCCCAGGTCCCTTTTTAAAAATTTTCTAAAATTTTTAAAATTTTAAACGTTTATGTTCTAACAGAATCTTGTTAAATTGCCCAGTCTCTGCTTAAACTTGTAGTTCTCCTACTTGGGTCTCCCAGAATGCTGGGATTATGTTTGTTTCTACAAAGGGTAACACCCACGTTTTCCAAATACTTCTTCCTATATTCCTCCCCCTTAATCTCCCAGACGTTGGTATCAAGATGCATGAAAATTCACTTCTTTAGGCCCGTCTATCACTGTGTTGGTTCTCTGATGTGATCTGACAGCCGGTATTCGTGCAGGAACTTAGAAAGGAGGAGGTGGGTGTGGCCTGGCCACTTCTGAGGCCCATGAGAAATTTTTAAGACCAGCAGTTGGCAGTGTGCCCAGAAATGAATACTTGGCTCACGGGATGTTCAGGTGTCTGACCACCGTGGGGTGCATCCTAGTGCTGGGAGGGCCTGTGTTTGAAAGCACCTGGCTCCTCACCGTGGATCTGCACTGTCTGCCCACTGGCGCTGCGCAGCCTAGTCACTGCTTGTTTCATCCTGTCTGGGAACTTCATTTCAGACAGGTTCTTTCATTTTTAATAGCGTTCACTCTGTGTGGTTCTTATTCTCTGCATTTCACTCAAAGACAGAAGATTTGGCGTTAATATAATGCTGACTCCTATCTCAAGGTAAATGAAGGTTACAGAAATTTCTTTTTATTTTGCTAAGCCGGTACCATTCAGCCAAAGATCTAATGGGAATGATGAAGCCTTGTCATTTAGCATTAGCCTTTAAACAAAAGTCAAAACTGTGAAACTTTATTTTAAAAATACAGCCAATTTAAGTAGCCCACGAGAAATTCATATTAAACAGTATTAAGACTTCAGTTGAGAAAATATTTTTATTTGTCAAGATTAGAAGCAGTTTCCATCTTACTGAGATGTCTTTTTAAACCTTGCCTGTCATTTGTAAAGATGGGACGTGCTGTGTTCTGAATGGTGGGTCAGGGAGCCAGGACTGTGCCAATCGGAAATTCTGAGCAAACTGCAGTGGAGGTTGGTGAGAGCATCTCTCCAGGGGCTTTTAAAGCAGTTTTTTCCTTTAGTGCATGTGCAAAATTTCTCCACTTTTTCATTTAACAAAAAAGTTTTACCTCTGAAATAAGACAGAGATTAGATAGGAATTATTTTACTCTAAAATCAGTGCTATTTGATGACATGTGCTTTGTGCATATGTCATGACAGTTTTCTCATTTTTTATTTTGAAAATTTGCAAGTCTATGACAAAGTTAAAGCAGTGAGCACAGCTCTGCACACCATCTACACACGCCAAGCGCACTCACCTGGAGTCACCAGGCGCTAACCATTGTTCCCTATTGGTTTAAGTTGTATGTAGTTTTGAACTTAGCAAAACTGAAAACTAGACATCTTTAAAATTACAAATATACAAAGTTATTCATCTCAAAACTGTTATAGGCCAGGCGTGGTGGAGCACACCTGTAATCCCAGCACTTGGGAAGCTGAGGCAGGAGGATTGCTTTGAGTCCAAGATCAGCCTGGGCTACAAAGTGAGTTGAAGGCCAGCCTGAACTGCATAGTAAGACCCTGTCTCAAGAAGACACACAAAAAAATGTAGGGTGACTGCATCTGGTTTACATTTAAATTGGCAGATTTTGAGGCTTATTTTTCACCATACATATAAAAATAGGATTTTAGAATCCAGTACCCCAAGCCCCACAGTAAATCTGGGAATCTCCTCTTTTTTGTAGCTGTGACGCCTCTTTCTAGAATGGCACCTGTTGAAGTGGGTCTGACATAGTCTCCATTACAGGAATTACGCAGGATCTGTTTGTTGGGACTGCAAGTACCTTGTTTTTAAACTTTTTAACCTAATTAAAATAAAGGAAATTCATACTACTGGGACAAGAGATCCTTCCTAGACATGCACTTGTGTCAGTCATCAAGTACAGTTTACTTAAGGGAAATGACATAAGTAGATTTTTTTCTGATAGTGATTTAGGTAGGAAATGGCCATATTTATCTGGAGGCTTGATTGAACTTGACTTTTTCAGTTGCTTGAAAAATAATCATTTCTTATGCTAAATACAAAATAAATTATTTCATGGTAAAATAAGCTATTTCATGGTAAACACTGTTGCCACTGGACATAGGCTGAAAGTAGTTAGAAGCAGTTTTACCCCTATTGAAATAAGCCATTCAGAAACCAATGCCTTGACTGCAGCAATTATTTGTAACTTTTTCCTTAACTGCCAGTACTCACAGATAGTGGTTACAAAAATAAGATTATGGAGGCACAGATGCGTGAGAGAAAGAGGGTGTGGCAAGGAAGAAACTTAACATATTCCATTAAACAAAAAGACCAAGCCTAGGACCCTCGAAGTGTGCCCTTGAGCCGCCAGCACTGCATTTTGAAACTGAAGGCCCTGCAGCCTGTGTTATTGACAGACCAGCAGTTTTGCAGACAGTCCCTCAGTGGCTGCAAAGACTAATAGGTTCTGTCGCTCCCTGGGTCTAAATATGAGAGGCACAGCTCAGCCGAAGGGGAAACCAGCCCCAACACTGAGTGCCTTCAAACGATTCCAGTTCCCCTAGCACACACTCACCCTCGCAAACACCTCAGCAAACACCTCTGCGGCTTTTGCTGTGACTACGCCTCTTTGCACCCTTAGCAGTTACTCTCCCACAAGCTCCCCACATTTTTTAAAGGATTCAGATGCAGACAGAAAAATGAGGTAAGTCTAAAAATTCACAAGTAACCCTGCAAGACACCCTCAGTGCGGGGTGAACACCTGCAGCGGTAGCCGGAAGTCTAACACTCCCATTGGCCACTGTCAGTCTGACTGTAAGAGCCCAAGTTGCTTAGATTGGTAGCAAGTTTGCCTCTGACACCTCAAAATATATATGTGGAATTACACCTTGTTAAGTCAGATGTTAATTCAATAAATATGAACCCAATTAAATTTTATATATCAGATCAGCAGTGTTTTTAAAATATTCACCCTCAATACTTGGGGAGTATCTTAAGAAACAAGACTAGATGTACTGTGCTCTTAATTATAAGAAACAAAGGTATTGGATAGAAAAGAGAATTCAGAATTCCCCTGAAATTATATCCAGATAAACATTTTGAGACCTTTTCCCTTTGGCTCCATGGAAGTGTTGCTTTCTAAATATGTCCTTGGATTCTTTTCCATACGGTTTGCCTTAGGGAAGCTTGTTCTCCATCTCCCCAGCCTTCGTTTGAGGGAGGGAGGGTCCCGCCATTTCTCCCTTCCTTTTACCCACAGGAACGCTTTAGCTTTGTACATAGTGTTTCATGTGTTTCGAGGCCCTGTGCTCCAGGCGACCCAGTAGGACACCACCGTGATGCACCTTAGGTGGAGAGAACTCTGCAGCAGTAGCCACAAGAATGACCTGTTCTGTGAGCCACTGATAACCTGCTGCCTACATGGGTGCCAGTTTTGTTTCTAGTTCCTCAGAGAATTTCATTTTCTTGTACGAGATACGTGTTAATTTAATTGCTTGTTAGTAAGGATCATCTGGTTCTCAGAGCAGCATGCCAGTGGAAACAGATGCTCGCCTTCGGCGGAGGACCTGAACAGGAGGACCTGAGTAGGCCTTTTTCTACTCAGACTCTCCCGGAGCATCTCTCTGAACATCCAACTGTGGGAGTAGCTCGGATGAACAACTGGCTCAGGAGAGAGAGATCTTGTTTAACAAGAATTTTGTGCATTTCATGTGAAGGCTCAATGACCTTTAAAATTTGCCAAGAAACAGATACTAATATATATTTTTTAAATAACATTTTTAAAAATTCTGCAGATCACAGGGACCATTAATTACTGGCTTAAATCTTATGGGTTATTTATTAATCAACTTTCTTTGTTAGACTCAAATATGAAATCAACATATTCATCTACACATGAATGGATAAATAAAATGTATTTAAAACTCTGTAACACTCAAAACTTTTTGTAACACTCAAATTCTGCATGGCCCAGTTAAAGCTCCCTCATTTGGCTTTATTCAGAGGAAATGTTTTCTCTGGGAAAGGATCCCCTGGTCCTGCACTCAAGGAAGAAGATCCTTTGAAGGATGTTCCTTGAAGCCCACTGAATGAATCATGACCAGAACTGGCATTTACAGAGCTCTTTTTCTTTCCTTTTTTCCTCCTCAGTACTGGAGATTGAACCCAGTGCCTTCTCACTGAGCTACATTCCTAGCCTTATTTATTTATTTCCTCATTCATTCATTTATTTTAAGGCAGGCTCTCACTAAGTCACTAAACTGCCCAGGCCGGCCTTGAACTCTTACTTACTGCATGTTCTAGTCACTTGGAAGGTATCACTTCCTTTCACTCCTCAG
This sequence comes from Dinomys branickii, assembly GCA_004027595.1. Taxonomy (NCBI): domain Eukaryota; kingdom Metazoa; phylum Chordata; class Mammalia; order Rodentia; family Dinomyidae; genus Dinomys; species Dinomys branickii. Next base: position 53,914 of record PVLD010004236.1, on the reverse strand, counting down.
CCACCTTGGTCTACTGTTGGCCAATTTACAAAAGGCCTACATCTCTGGCTTAGGGGGAGTGGTGCTTTCCCCTGGAGCTCTACTACTGAGCTACGCCACCTGGCACCTCTCTTTTCAAACAACAGATGCAATGAGAAGAATGGAAAGGAAACTAAGCCATGAGGTTTCAAAAGCATCTCCCAAAGAGTGTGTGGAGACTGGAGAAAGCAGAAGCATTCTGAACACGAACCCAATGAGAGCTGGTGGAGGATGGGATAGAGAGAAATCCCAACACTTAGTGCTCGAGCTGAAGGAAAAGCAGGGGAGTGGAGAGGAGGGGCATCTGGACACCTCAGAGAAACAGTTCCAGGAAGTCCTGTCTGTCTGAACTCTTACTGAAAGCAGAGGACAGAGCGTTGCAACTTGGCATAGTGCACAAGCATTCGCCTCCAATCTCTGTGTACGTATGTTACCCAGTGGTAGAAGGGTGTCTGCAGAAAGGTGAGGAATCATATGATTTCTGACTGAGCCCTGTTAGGCTGGTTTTGTGTTGGTAAGTGAATTATGCAAACTGATAGGATTTGCCAAAGAAGAATGTGAGGGGAGGAGGAACCAGCTGGAAAGACCAGAAAGGACTGTTTTGGGCTGGGAGGTGGGTGGGCCTGCAGCCAATAGAGAAAAACTAGAGGGAAAAGGAAAAGATTTACCCACTGCCTGTGTCACTGAGGTGTGGTTGACAAAACTGCACATAATTAAAGTGCACAACACCTTTTAATAGACGTATACATTGTGAAGTGCCTGGCGCAATCAAGCTGATTAACACAGCCACCAGCTCATGTAGTTCTTTGTGTATGTGATGAGAATACTTAAAATCTCTTATAGCCAACTCCAAGTACACACAATATTACTAACTACAGTTATACTGCGTGTTTGTTCAACAGAACTTATAACTGAGAATGTGTATCCTTCGGCCCATCCCCTATGTCTCCGACCCCGTCCAGAGTCCCTAGCAGCCAACTTTTCCTGTGTGTTTGAGTCTCACTTTGCTAAGGTCCGCATATAAATAAGATCATTCAGTGGTTATCTTTCTGTGCCTACTTTCTTTCTGTTAGCACAATGTGCTCTAAATTCACCTATATTGTTATAAAGGGCAAGTGTTCCTTCTTTTTCTATGGCTGAATATCATTGCTTGTGCCCACACAAATTTACCTTTTACATACATTTTATTTATCCATTCATGTGTAGACGAATATGTTGATTCCACACCCTGGCTATTGTAAATAGTACTGAAATGAACGTGGAAGTATAGAGACTTCTTTGAGATGATAACTTCTGTTCATTTAAATGTCTACCCACTAACTGAAATTGCTAGATCATAAAGTAGTTCTATTTTTAGTTTCCTAAGGAACCTCCATACTGTTTTCCATGATGGCTATATCAATTTTCATTTCTGTTTTTTTAAATTCTTATTTTAAAGAGAAAAAAACATTTCAAAACATGATAATGATTAACACATTGCCTATTAAGTTACTCAGAGCACAAGATACATTTTATTGTTCACGCAATATTTGCACAAACCTTTTCTTTTCTCCATTCCTGTTTTCTTACTTTCTTGTTGCTGAGACACTCGCAAGTTAAAGGAGGAGAGGTTTACTTTGACTCACACTTGTAGGTTTCAGCCCACAGCTGGCTGGCTCCAGTGCAGGAGAGACGTGGTGGAAGGGTCCTGCAGAGAAAAGCTGCTCACAGTCGGGTAGCCAGGAAGCAGAGAGGTTGGGGAGGAGAGATGCTCCTCCAGGCCATGACCCGTGACCCTCCTCCTACCAGGCCCCGCCTCCTAACCGTGCCTTCTGCTGTGTACTCCTCATTGGTCGAATCCACCAATGAATATGGAGCCCCATGCGCTACTTGCAAGAGCTCCACCTCTGAATTTTTGAGAGTTTGAGAGGGATATTCTGTATCTAAACCATAGCATCCGGCAGTGCACAAGGGTTCCCGTTGCTGCACAGCCTCACTACTACTTACCCTATGTCTGCTGTTAGCTATTCTAGCAGGCGTGAGGGGATGGTGTGGTTTGGTTTCATTTCCTCAGTGATTAGTGGGGTTAAATCCTCTTATATATATGCTGATCGTTTATATATCTTTAGAAAAATCTATTTAAGTCCTTTGCCCATTCAAAAAATGTTTTTGCTGTTAAATAACATTAATCCATTATGTACTTTGCTGTTAGGCCCTACTGGATATGTGGTTTGCAATGTTTCCTCCCTTTTTGTAGGTTGCCTTTACATTTTGTTGACTGTATCTTTTGCCATGCAGAAACTTTTTTAGTTGGATGCAATCCCACTTGTTTATTTTTACTTTTGTTGCCTGAACTTTGGGGATCAAATTCTTATGAATTTATAATTCTTGTGATTTTATAGTTCATAATATATATGTTAATATACTACCATATATACTAATATATGATCTATTAATAGCAGAATATGTAATTAATTAAAGACATTAATATGTAAATATTATCAAAGCCAATATCAAGAAGCTTTCCCCTTGTTTTCTTCTAGAATTTTTGTATTTTCAAGTATTATGTCTGTCTTTGATCCACTGAGTTGAGTTTCTGTGTATGGTATAAGATAGGAGTCCAATTTCATTCTTATGCACATGACCTATCCAATTTTCTGAAGACTCTTTATTAAAGAGATTCTCTTTTCCTTGCTTTTTGCTGTTGGTGATTTTTTATACCTAATTGCACTGGCCAGGACTTCCAGTATTAAACTGTACTGAATAGAAGTGATAAGAATGGACATCCTTATCTTTTCGCTGTCTCAGGAAAAAAGCTTCCAGCTTATTCCACTGAATATATTAGTAGTGGATTTCTTAAGTATCACCTTTATTATGTTGAGATTCGCAGTTTCTATGCATGACTTTTTGAGAGGTTTTTTTTTTAATCACAAAAGGACGTTAACGTTTGTCCAATGCTTTTTGTGCAGCTGTTGAGATTAGCAGCTGAAAAAAAAAAAAGAGATTAGCAGTTGATTTCTATTTTTCACTTTCTTAATAAAGTGTCTCACATTTATTGATTTGCATACGTTGAACCTTCTTTGCATTTCTGGGATAAATCCATCTTGATCATGGTGAATAATTCTTGTATTGTACTGCTGAATTCAGTTTGCTAGTATTTTATTGAAGTTTTTTGAATCATTTCATCAGACATGTTGGCCTGTAATTTTCTTTTCTTGTAGTGCCTTTGTCTGGCTTTAATGTCAGGATAACTATGGCCTCCTAAAATCAGTTTGGAAATATTGTTTCCTTTTCAATTTCTTGAAAACGCTTGAGAAGGATTGGTTTTTGATTCTTTAAATGTTTGGTAGAAAGCGGCTGTGAAACTATCTGGTCCAGGACTTCTCTTTGTTGTAAGATTTTTAATTACTGATTCACTCTCCTTACTCATTTGTAATCTGATTTTTCAGGTTTTAAATGTTTCATGATTCAGTCGTGAGTATTCTTCTTGGAATGTATCAACTTCTCATAGGTTATCCAATTTGTTAGGGTATAATTATTCATAGGAGTCTCTTATGAGCCTTTGAGTTTCTGTGGTATCAATAGTAGGGAAGTTTTAAGTTTATGCTTTTCCCTCTGAAGACTTAATAATTTTTTTCTATGATATAAACTGACAGGTAATGTAAAAAGAACAGATTTTATGTAATGTAATATAATGAACAAATTTTACTACATGCTATCATGGGACTGGGAGTGGTAAGATTGCTGATCATATTTAGAGTTCAACAAAGGCATATGGAATTGGGCTTCTGGGCAAAGGGGAGGTGATGCAGCCTAGAGAAGGTCGTGCACCTGAGCAAAGCTTATCTCATAGGTGAAGGCTGCCAGGTTACAGCCACCTGTGGTCATCTCTGTCAGTTGTCAAATCCCCAATCTCTACTTCCTGGGGGATAGAATTATTATATAGAAATGTCTGTGACTGGCATTGAATACGTACATATACATAGCTTTTCAAAAAGACAGCTTTTCAGTCAGAGCCACACCTGTGGCTACAGAGTGCCAGAGTTTCTCTGAATACAAACCAACTCTAAACATGCCAAAGAAATATATTGGGGGTTGGATATTCTATTTTTCCTCACCACCGCAATGTCTCTTTTACTTCTGATTTTATGCCTGTGGAACTTTTCTCTTTTTTTCTTAGCTTCACTTAAGGTTTTCTAATTTTCTGTCTTGAAAGGACTAACTCTTGGTTTCAATGAGCTTTTCTATTGTTTTTCTAGTCTCCATTTATTTACTCTTTTCTGCTAACTTTTGGCTTAGTTTGTTCCTTTTCTAGTTCTTCGAGGTACAAAATTAGGTTGTTCACGTGAGATCTTTTTCCCTTTTTCCAAGTATAAAAAGTTGGATTTGTCAAATACAAAACTTGGGGTTGCAAACTGAGACTCACACAGACCAGGACAGCCTATGATATATCCAAAGAACTTAAGAAAGCTAGCTCATTTTTCTTAATGTACACACTAACTAATACAAATTCCCAAGAAGAGTTTTTTTGTGTGACAGGGTCTTGGTATGTAGTTCAGGCTGGTCCTGAACTCACTAGGTAACCCAGGCTGGCCTTGAACTTGCAACAATCCTTCTACCTCAGCTTCCCAAGTGATGGGATCACAGGCATGCACCACCATGCCTGGAGAGGAGAGGAGATTTTCAAAGTAATTTTAACTTTCTCTTTTATCTTAGTCTTCCTGGGACGCAGAGGTTCCTGGGACACTGGACTTCAGGGCCCAGGAAACTGGGATGAGTTCGTTTCTGTCCTTTTATCTATTCCAAATAATACTCAACATAATTTCCATCCATGTTTTAGAGTAGAATTCACTTTGGGGGACATTAGGTGTTCAGAAACTGGCCAGCACACAGGCAACAAGAAAGAACGGGACTGACAAGAACACCCAGTCACAAGCCGGTGATGTGCTTAGGCAGAAAGGGGTCTGCACGGACAGGGAATATTCCTGACTGAGGAGAGAATGGAAACCAAGCCTGGCATAAGGAGAGCATTCTCCTGTGGCCCTGAGAAGCCTTACCCAAAGTACTTGCAGCTAGACCACCTACCTCTGGAGGGGCCTTGTGGGCAGAGCTTGCTTTACCTCCAGTAAAGCTGAGTCCAATTACATGTCAATGCATGTACTGTGTTAGCTCTAACAAACTTTGCAGGTTTGGAAAGCACTTCTCCAGTGTACTTAGGTATTAAAGCTGCAGTTTGAGCATACCCTTTGGCCTGCCCTCTCTCCCACACCCAGTCAACCAGCCTCTGTCCTTCACAGTGCTTCTATTCAAATGCTGCTCTCCTGTCACGGAGCCCTGGTCACCACTCACCATCTCTCACTTGGGCTACTGCCAGTTTCTGAGCTGCCTGCTTTTGACAGCTGGCTTCCTGAATCACCAAAACAACCTGGCCAGAAGACAAAGCGGGGTCTATTGGACCCTGCGGCAGTGGAACCTCCATGTTCAGTCTGGTAGCATTCCAGCAGGAGCAAGGCCAAGTTGAGCTGTTTATAAGGTTTTGAATTCTGCAGAAGGGGAGGCTGACAACGTGAGATCTTGGATAATGATATGGTCAAATAATTTAGGAGTGGAGGATGCAGAAAAGTGAGATTTTTAAAGCAAAGTGTTTGTATAGTTTTGGAACGTAAGTTTTCCTTAATACTATTAGTGGGTCTTTGAGGATGTTTCTGGAGTGGAAAACTATTTACAGATTTTAAACTTCCAGGCAAGTGTTTTATAGAACAGTAACATGATGTTGATGAAGATAGTACTGTGGGTGTAGATGGCTTTGCTTCTCAGTGCCACACCTGTGATCTCACACTCTTCAAACCTGATCAACCGCAAGGACAGCAATAGTTACAGTAGCAGTGATAACAATAACAACAAACCTGTAGCTCTAACTGTGCATATGCCAACACTATGGGAGCAACTTATAAATATCAGTGATTTGATCATCGCCACAATCCTAGGGTATCAGCATCATTTTGCCCATGTCCCACAAATGTGGAAACCGAAGCAGTTCAAACAGATCAGGTTACTTATCCGAGGTACACACCATCACCTATCATCTGAGTAACCTATTAGAAATGAAAATTTGGTAATTTCCCGCTTCTGCATGAACTGTTTCAATGCTCTCCTTTGGCCTAAAAGATTAAAAATCCTGATTTCTTCAAATCGCACCCTATGATCTGGGATGTACTTTACCTCTCTAGTCTGCATTGCAAACATGTTCTATCCTTGCCTAGAGTATAGGTGGTTTGCAGAACATATGGTGCTATTTCATGTTTCCACAAATAGCGTTCAGTTGGCAGGTTTTGGCCCCTGGCATATACTCATCATCCATTAGCTAAAAGGACAGACTTTCCTTGTACTTTCTGCCTTTCACTTTGTCCCTATTTCATAAAAACTGCTGGGTTCATCTTTCAAGTTGGAGAATTACCCAATACTAAGGAAGCAAAATGGAGAAATAGGAGACAAAGACAGTGTCATGAGGCTATTTTTTTTTTTTTTGAGCTGTGGACTGTGTTGAACCCAGGCTTTTACATTTATGTGATCCAATACATTCTCTTTGCCTGTTTAAGGAGGCTGTGTTGGCTTTTGTTGCCGTGACAAAATACCTGAGATAATGAACTTATAAGGAGGAAAGGTTTATTTTGCCTCAGTTTCAAGGGTTTTGGTCCATGATCACTTGGCTCCTGTGGTGGTGTCTTAGTTACTTTTCTCTCATTGCTGAGACAAAATACCCAATATCCAAAACTAAGGAAGGAAAGGTTTATGTAGCTCACAGTTTGTGGAGGTTTCAGTCTATAATCAGCTGACTGTAAGGCAGGGTGGCGTGGCACAGGGGCAACATTTTCTGGTAGCGGAAGACAGCAAAAGCAACAAGAGCACAAAAGGTGGGAGACAAGCAAGTCTCTTTTCCTCCCTTATATTGTATCCAGGCCATCACCAGGGAGGGAGTATTACTCACATCATCTCTGTGCCCTACTCTTGCACAGGCTCAGGATATTTACAAAGTGAGGACCCTGGCCCTCTGCTGAGTCACTTGAACTTCTAAACTTCTTAAATTGACACAACAACATCCAAGAGCCTTGAGGGCATGTTCTCTACACCCCAGGAGGTAGAACTGCTGAGTTACTTAGTTAAGCTTTTAGACTTCTCAAGCTGACGCATTGTATCAACCATTACAGGTAGCACAGTACATCATGCAAAAATTGCTGGCAGAGGAGGTCTCTTCATCCACTGGCAGCTAGAAAGCAAAGAAGGGGCTAGGGTCCCAGTAGTCCCTCAAGAGCATGCCCTCAATGACCTAACTTTCTCTCATGATGTTCCACCTCCTCCCAATAGCACCATAGACTGTGACCCAACCTTCAACACATGGGCATTTAGGGTTCACTCCAGATTCAGAGTATGGCACAGGCCAACTGGGATTTTGACAGGACTTCCATCAGAAAGGTCCTAATTCACATGGCACAGTCTGCAAAAGAGCATTTCTTCAGATTTCATTCTAGAGCACCCTCACCTTTCAGAACCCAGTTCAGAGACCACCTTCTCTATGGGACATTTTCTAACTATTATTGTACATCCCCAGCCCCATACATATACTACTGGCATGAAGGACTTCTGTTTTGGGATTGTCCATGGTATTTTCAGGCAGAATTTATCACTGTCATTCAGAATAGGCATCTGAGCTCATTTGTCCACATGTATGTGCAGTTGGTGTATTTTCTTTAAAAACAGACTTTTTTAGACCAGCTTTGAATTCACAACAAAATTAAGTGGGGAGTGCAGAACGGTCTAATATCCCCACACAGCTTCCACCCTTGCTCCAGTCTGCACATGTAGCCTCCCCAACTACCAACATCCTCCCCAGAGTGGTGTATTTATTACAACTGATAACCCTCACTGACATATCATTCTCGCCCCAAATCCATAGTTTGTATTAGGGTTCACTCTTGGTGAACATTCCATGAATTTAGCCGAACATGTAATGGCACATATCCCCAATTTTGGTATCAGAATATAAATGCTCCTTGACTTATGCTGGGGTTATAGTCCAATAAACCTATTGTAAGTTGAATATGGGTTTTGGTTACTTTTTTCTAGCTGCTGCCATAAAATACCCGACACCTAAAATTAAGGAAGGAGAGGTTTATTTAGCTCACAGTTTGCAGAAGTTTCAGACCGGAATCCGCTGCCTCTAAGGCAGGGGGGCGGGGCACGAGGGCAACGGCTCAAGGTGGCAGAAGACAGCGAAAGCAGCAGGAGCACGAGCCGGGGAGAGCGGCCTCTTCTTACCCTTACGTTGTAAGTAGCTTACGGTTCTCCCGACCTACTGGCATCACAGCACAGCAGCGCCGTATTCTATAGAGTACCAGTTGTCGGCTCACGGAACAGTGCCACCATGCACCTGGCTGGGAGCCCCGGCTCAGCCCCAGTGCCCAGAATCACAAGAGGGGTTCACCAGCCCAGGAAAAGATCAAAGTCAGAGCTGCTGCTTACTTTCATGCCACGGTAAAGTGGAGAAGTCACGAAATAAACCCTCTTTGGTCTGAGATGCCTAAGGCTCCCTGTGCTCCGCCTGGTTCTTCCCTTTCTCACACCTAACTCCTGCTCTTCTTACTGTCTTCATGGTTTCGCTCCTTCAGAATTACATGTAGATGGAATCATATAGGATGTAGCCTTTGCAGTCTGGCTTTTTGCACTTAATAATATGTATTTAAGTTTTCTCCACATCTTTTCACATCTGGAGAGTTTGTTTCTGGGTGTGTGAGGTGAGGGCTGTTCATTTGCTTGTTTGGTTTTTTTCTGTCTGGTGCTGAAAATCAAACCTAGCACCTCATGCATGCTAGGCAAGTGCTCGGCCACGGAGCTATTCCCTCAGCCCTTTGCAGTTTATTTTTCCATTCAATCTTGGTTTGGTTTCTTCCAAGTTTTGGCAATTGTGAATAAAGCTATAAACATACATGTCTTGGTTACTTTTCTCTCGTTGCTGAGACAAAATACCCAACGCCCAAATTGAAGGAAGGAAAGGTTTATTTAGCTTACAGTTTGTGGAGGTTTCAGTCCTTACTTGGCTGGTTCTGAGGCAAAATGGCACATGGCAGAGGGCAAACTGTTCACCGCAGCAGAGCACAGCAAAAGCCAGAAGCAAAAGGGAGGAATGGCTGCAAGCAGCCTCCTTTTCTCCCCTACATTGTTAACGACCTACCCCCACCCAAGGGGCATGTAGCTCTCACACAATCTCCATGCCCTCCACTCCCACAGGCTCAGGATGTTTACAAAGCAAGCACTCTGGCTTCCTCCTGAGTCACTCAGTTAAACCTCTAGATTCCCCAAGTTGACACAATGTATCAACCATAACATTCCACCCCTTGTCAACTTGGGAATCAGACACGTTTCCTTAAACCAGTTTCCAGATACAAAGACATGCTTATATTAGAACCATAACATTTTGTCCTCATACAAATGAAAATTAAACACTTCCAACATTTAAAGGCACAAAATAAACATTACCATTCCAAAAGGCACCAACAGGGTAATATAGAGTATTGGGACCAAAGCAGTTCCAAAATCCAGCAGGGCTAACATTGTGTCCTGTAATTCCACATCCAGCATCTGAAGCAACTTGTGGCACATTGTGAGCTCCAAAGGGCTTGCATGAGTCCACCCCTATGGCACTTCTGGTGGTTACAGCCTCCACAGCTTCCCTCTTAGGTCTGCTTTGCTCCCCAGTTGCAGCTTTTCTCAGATGATCCACGCTCCTGTCTTTTCTAAACTTCTGAGGACTCCAGGGCACCTTCTACTTCACATTCATAGCCTCACATATTGCCCTCTCCGGGGCACACTCCCTGGCCTCCCAGGCCTTCTGAAATCTGGGTGGAAGCCTCTTTAACCTCAGAACTCTTGCATTTTCCTTGCATCTAAAGCCAGGGCCACATGGATGATGCCAAGGTCTGCTGCTACCTGGAGCAGTAGCCAAACTTTCCTCTCTCTTGGCCATAGGGGTCGAGTGCCTGGATCGCTGGGCACACTGAATCCAATTCTGAGGAGCAAATTTTCTATGTCATCTCCATTCTGGAACCTGGTGCAGCCGCCACCGCCATTCTGGAACATGGCACTCTTTGGCTTCCTTCTTGGGCTGGAGGTACAGCTCAGTGGGCTAAGTGCTTGCCTTCTCAAGGCAAGGTCTCTCACCCTTGCAGTTTTGAGGCTGCAAAGGGTGGAGACTTGCTGCTTGTGATGCCCTCAGGCCATCTTTTCCATTCTCTTGTTCCCTCATAGCAATAGAGATCACCTCTGCCTTATCTTTGCAGTCCACAGCTTTATTCGAGCTTCCTTTCTGATCAAACTCACAACATTTTAAATCATCCTGCTGGGCTCTTTGCTCTTGATTGTCAATATAAATCTGGCTAAAGGCTGCCAACAATAACCATGCCACTGCCCCAACATTCGACTGCCTTGAAATTTCTTTTGCCAGATTAATCAGTTCGCTGGCAGCCTTAATCTCTGTCTTAGGCAAAGTCTCTGGACACGAGCAAAATGCAGACAAACTTTCTGCCAAGCCATAACATACATCATCTGGAGTCCAACAACCAGTGCAGTCCTTCCCATCAGAAACCTTCCAAATCAAATCTTTACCGGCAGGATTTCTAACAGCCTTCTGGTCTTCCGAGCTCTGACCATAATCTCCCATACAGAACAGCCGAAGGCATTCCAGTGCTTCCCTTTCAGGTGACATCTCCGAACCTTTCCAAACTCTTCCCACAAGCAATTTCCAAAGGTTCTTGAACCACATAGTCAGGTATAGTCACAGCAACGACCCCACTGCTGGTACCAAATTCTGTCTTGGTTACTTTTCTCTCGTTGCTGAGACAAAATACCCAACGCCCAAATTGAAGAAAGGAAAGGTTTATTTAGCTTACAGTTTGTGGAGGTTTCAGTCCTTACTTGGCTGGTTCTGAGGCAAGATGGCACATGGCAGAGGGCAAACTGTTCACCGCAGCAGAGCACAGCAAAAGCCGCAAGCAAAAAGGAGGAATGGCTGCAAGCAGACTCCTTTTCTCCTCTACATTGTAAACAACCTACCCCCACCCAAGGGGCATGTAGCTCTCACACAATCTCCATGCCCTCCACTCCCACAGGCTCAGGATGTGTACAAAGCAAGCACTCTGGCTTCCTCCTGAGTCACTCAGCTAAACCTCTAGATTCCCCAAGTTGACACAATGTATCAACCATAACAATACACTTTGCAGGTTTCTGGGAGGACAATCATTTTTAGCTCATTTGGATCAGTACCAAGGACCATCGTTGCTGGACTGTACAGGAAAAGTGTGTTTAGTTGAGTGAGAAACTACCAACCCTTTTTCCAAAGTGGCGGAATATCTTGCATTTCCACTGGCAATAAGCCAAAATTCCTGTTGCTCCACATCCTCCCTGGCATTCAGGGATTTCAGCATTCTCAATTTTGTCTGTTCTCATAGATGTGCAGTGGTTTCATTGTTGTTTTAATTTGCAAATTTTCTAATGATGTGTGTAGAGCATCTTTTCACATGCTTCTCATTTATATATCATGTTTGGTTTCTGTCCATTTAAAAAACCAGGTTATTTTCTTATTGTCAGGTTTTGTGTATTGTTTGTATATTTTAGATAACAGTACTTTATCAGATATGCATTGTGCAAATATTTTCTCCCAGTCTTTCACTATATTTTCTTAATAGAAAAATTCCAGTTGTGATAGTACATGCCTGTAATCCCAGCACTCTGGGAGGCTGAGACAGGAGAATCACAAATTCAAGTCCAACCTGGGAAATTTAGGAACTTAGCGAGACACTGTCTCAAAATAGAAAATTTTAAAAGGCAGGGGGATGTGGCTCTATGTGGACACCCTGGTTTCAGTTCCTAGTTTTAAAAAAGAAAAAGAAAATATTAAAGTGTTGAATTATTTACTGATATTGCTCATGGTAGCAGGATTTGTCCTCTTTAGATCTTCATTTCCAGGCCTCATAAAACACATGGTATACAGGAAGTGCTTATTAAATACACGGTAAGTTAATGAAGGCAACTTTTGTTCAGCTTTGATTAAATACTCGTGAGGAAAAAAGTAATTTCAACTTTTTCTCAAATAGAAATTACAATAAGAGATTGGAAAAATATAGAGTTGCTCATAACCATCTAACATTTAGCTAAACTCAGTCTTTATTGTCTCAGGGAAACAAAACCTTATTGAAAACTCAGCACCACACCAAAATTAAAATGTCCTGTCACTTTGTTTTTCTGCCTATAAATATTTCTGCTCAGGAAACTTGATCTTTATAAACCCAGCGTCCTTTCCTTATTGAGTAAGCATGTGACCAAAGTAACTGGAGGGCAAGACCAAGGTCCCAGGAGCTGACTGAGATTGGGTCTCTGGCAGGTTGAGATTCTTTTTGATCATGTTTATGGGTCATTGCTTGCATTTTTCCCAAGCCATGCATAGCAAGCCCACCATGATGGTCAAGGTGCACTTGTCTCCTATGCCTCTGGACTCCACAAAGCTGGACAACACTTTGTACGACATACAAACAAGGAAGTGGGAACAGATCACGGAGCCAGGGGTGACGTGCACGCACAAACTTAATTTAAAAAACCACAGGCCTTCTTGGCTTAAAAAATGACCAACATACCTGTGAGAAAAGTTTTCCCCAGGCAACTTTCTTCATAACTACACATGGTACACGGGCTACAGAGAGTCACAAGTTTGTACAGTTAAGTCATTTGACAGTAGCACCTGCCTGTAGCACAGGATCCAAGAATGAGAACTTGCTACTGGGATCATTACATTAATTTAACCATGTTTCCCCAAACTTGGACATCAGTGATGTTTTGGGTCAGATTAGTCCTGTTTTCCAGGGTGGGGACTAGCTGTGCTTTACAGGATATTTGGCATCGTCCTTGTCTCCTACCCACTAGCTGCCCTTAGCACACCCATCCTGAACTGTGACAACCAACGGTGCCTGTAAACATGGCCCACTGTTCCCTGGAGGGAAAAGTCTGTACTTGAGAATCATCCCTGATTTATAGAAAAAAATGCGTTCTCATGTCAGTGTCCGTCTCATACCAGAGAGAATGTCTACGGTGTGGGAAATGGTTGGCCATAGGCTTTACCTTTACCCTGGTGAACCAAATATTTACAGTGTGAGGCAGGCAAAACAGTGCGCCATTAGATCCTATGAACACCCCAGTGGTGAGGGGGAGAAATGATACTACTGAAAATAGAAAAACATGGAAACAAGATATTTAAATTCTCAGATACTAACTTGCTTCAGAATCAAATGAAAGGACTATGGCCAAAAAAAAAAAAGATGCCTGGGCCCTATTTTATGTTTCACAACCTATGACGGTAAAAGGGTAAATTAAGAACGGTGCTTGGTTTTCATGGTGATTATGTTCTCTAAAATCACAGCAGTCAATGAATCAGCAAATACCAAACTATTGCCACAAGAGGATACATAAGGTTAGGCTCCCAAGAACATCTGGTCACATTTTATCAACTGAAACGCCATTTCCATTCTCGAGGTTTATTCGCCAACTTCCTCATGAAACAAGTGAGTCACATTCTTTACCCTTCAGCTTACCCTTTCTCCTGTACTTAACGGACGTTCAAAACATTGTTTCCCAGCTCCCAGCCCCAGAGAAGCTGCCTTGCCTGCACACGTAGCTCTCCTCATGTCTGACTACTTCTTAAAGCAGGCGAGCTCATTTCTCAGGTTGTCCGCCAAGGGTTTTGTAAATGTGTCACCATCTCAGGAATCCACAAATCTAGCTGCTCTTTCAACTTCTCCATCGATGCACCGTGCTCTACAGATATGAATCTAGGGCTTTCAGGAACAGCTTTGGACCAGACCAGTCATTTTTCTCTTCCTTTTTTGGATGCGCAGGATTGTTGACCCATTATCACTGAATTCCTATCGTTAAGTCAGACTCCAACCAAGCTTTTTTGAATTTTTTTCTCTCTAGAAGACACCTGGCAGCCTTCCTGGGAGTGGGACCATGGGCAGCACTTCGGCCCTGTGCTTGGAGCCCATCTCAAATAGTAAAAGAACCAGTGAATACATGCAAATGCAAAAAATTTCAAACTAAGACTGTGAAAGAGATACTTGCTTAGAGTTGGAGAGAGGACAGAGCTAGACCTCAGCTCGGAGTGATCCGTATCGCTTTGACTCCCTGTACATTTTTCTGAGTGACCGTGAAAATATGGAAAAGTATTGATTTTGAGGTTGCAAGTAAATCTCAGAGTATAGGCAAATTCACCAAAATGGAATCTGTGAATAATGAATATGGATGGTATCTATTTTTAACAACTTTTCTAAGGCATTGCAAAACAGCCAATAGCCAACTTGAAACTCTGTATTACATAATTTTGAATGTAAAGTAGTGCTTCTTTTTGATATATATGACAGTGCAAAAATTAAGATGTTTTCTGAAGAAACCAGCCTGAGTACATTCACATTACTCTTCTGCTCCCCTGGAAGTTATACCTATGCCTTTTGCTACTCCTATGGTTAGTACTGTGTGTTGAGGTTCATTAGAGAAATCATTTTTATTCTTTACTCTTTCAACCAAACTTAAACTGAGAGATTTAACAGAAACTCTTCATGCATATAAGGAAACATCACACTACCCACTATAAATACATATAATATGACGTGTAAATCAAAAATAGTATTTTAAAATTTCTTTAATGAGATCAACTTTACCAAAATTAGGTTATACCTGCTGAATTAAGACAAAAAAGTTTTTTATTTTTTAAAAAGCCAATGAACCCAAAAGGGGCAAAGATGGTTATCTGTGATGAATATTTTCCTCTATATTTGATTCTAAGGAAAAATTAAATGTTCTTGTTCTCTTTACTGCCCTAATTTTAAAAGAGAGTGTGAAACTTTCCTTGACCATGACATTCCCCTCTGCTGCTTTTCAGCACTACTATGATTGCTATTTCAATTATTGTGTCAATTATTGTGTATTGTGTCTCTTACAGAACTGAAGGATCAGGATTATTTTTACCCTATTCACTATCGTGCCACCGACCCCTAGCTCAGGTCCTGTGCACAAGAGGATTCCAAAAAAAGGTGGTCAAACAAGTGTTTGAATGGAAAAAAGGAGAGGAAGTGAGGATCTGTTGAGCACTTACTATATGCTAAGGAAGTTGCTCTTCCACTAATTTCTCACAAACCTGATTTTGAGTTTCATTCTACAGACCAGAGGACCAAGGCTAAGAGATACTTTGTAGTGACCAGTGTCACCCCATCAGAGGTCATCAGTTGCCAACTTACTTTCCATTTCCCCCTTTCTTGCTTGGTCGTACCCCTCTGTTTTGAGTATGTAATGCACTTACTCCCATCCACCCTTTCCAAACTTCAAAGAAAGGCAATCTACCCTCATATTTTAAGTATAAACCCTAATTAGTTTAGGAAAATCAGGGTACAGTCAGTCCCTTTATCATCGTTTTGTCTGGGAGCTGGCATGTGACTTCGTTCTGGCCAATGACATGAGAGAGCAGTGCGGCTGGGTGCTGGATGTTCCGGAAAAATATTAAACTCCTAGGAGGATATTGGAAAAGACAGAATCACTGGATTTGACGTGTCCTGTACATGAGGGCTGGAACAACTGCAATCATCTTATGGCCCAAAGTAACAAAGAAGACTACACTGGAGTCCCTCAGAGTAAGACTGAATTGCTGAATTATGATCCAGCCAGTTACCCTACCTTTGCCCTTGTCAGGTTGAGCATTACCTTTCATATTGTTTGGGCATTTAGAGGCAGTGTTGTTTTCAGATAAAGAAGGTAACAAATGCAAACTTCATCCCAGGGCAAGCTCCAAACCCTTTCCTTTCAGAACTCAACACTGTTTCAAATGAATTTTTTGAGTCTGGTGATCTGCGACTATTGTTTAAAACCTCTCAGCTGTCCGCTGCTCCACACTCTTTATATCTTTCATAATAGACCTGCCCACTGCACAGGAGCAATACATGCGCAGTGAGCACCAAGTAATGCTGAAACACATTCTAATTTCTATTTTCTTCCTAACTGCCTAATCCGTATATATATTTCTATACAGATTGTAAGTTCTCCGAGGGCAGTGCTCATGTCTTTTCTGTAGATCTCTGTTTGTCAGATTCTTTTTACCTTACCAGAAACACAAACTGAATGACCTCATACAGCAAATGATGAAACTTTGGTTCCTGTAACCAAACCACAAGGGTGACCTGGCTTCATCCTTGAGTGGACAGAGGAGTGGCTAGTGATTGGGACACAGAGGGAGCTCTGTGGCTTCAAAGGCTTTTCTGGAAATAATAGGCCCTAGGGTTTCTCTGCATGCCTGGAGCATGGCTTCCGGGTATTTGCAAGTCACAATAGCACAGATGCTGTCAGACAGTAAAGAGGCTCTTCTCTTTCAGTCTCTGCAGAAACATCCTTAAGAAGAATCCATCCTTGAGAAGAGCACCGTCTGGGTGTGAGACGCAAGCCCACTGCTAGATGGCTGCTGTGGCCGGGGTCCCACACCTGACCCCGGCTGTGTGTCTGCACCTGTGTTCAGAGCAGTAGATAAGTAAAAAGGAAGAAAACTGACTCCATCCTTCTGGGTTCCTCTCCACGCTCCCAGCTCAGCAATGAGTGTACTAGTAAACGTTCCCTAGAGGTACAGAATGGGCAGAACATTACAAAAAAGGATTTACCCAACTGGCTTAGATGAGGGAGGCTGGGTAGAATCCCACAGTGCCTCTCTGCAGGCTGGAGAGCCTGGGAAACCTGGAGCTACACAGTGGAAGCTGGAAACTTCAGAATAAGGGAGATCAGCGATGTGCTCCCAGCCTGAGGCCGAAGGCTGCATCTCCCCTGAGGAATAACCGGTGGGTCAACATTGAAAGGCTGAGGAAACTGGAGTCTGCTGTCTCTGAAAAATGACAGCAGCAAAAGACACACTCACCTAAGAATGGAGCTCCACCAGCTGGTGGGCTGCCTCCCTTCCACTTTATTCCACCTGGGCTCAGCTGTCTCTGGAAATACGTTCACAGACACACAAATAAGTGTGATTTGTCAAACTTCCAGGCATCTCGCAATTCAACCAAGTTGACAGTGAAGATCAACCATCCACAGTGGGTAAATAGCAATCACTCTGCCAGTGCCTAGAGAACCTAAGAACACAAACTAATTCCTCAGGGATCATGAATGAACACTCACAGTGCAGCCCCATGAAGCTCTTTCCCGAATTCAGAACTCAATGGAGCTGCCCTGCAAAGCTCCCCAGCACCCATACCTTAGAGCTGAGGATTTTTTACTCCCAAGCCTTTTACTCATGCTCCTTACCTTGTTGACTGCCAGGTAGCAGGGCCTTTGTCTCCCACGGCACTAACTTACATGCATCAACCTTGTGTACAGCATATGGCCTCAGCTCCTTCACATGCCTCTGTCTACTGCCCTGGAATTGACAGTCCTCATCTTTGAGCCATTTAGCCCCCACACTTTCCTTATAGCTCCCTCAAATCTGTTCCTTCTCCAGACCAGAAAAGAAAGAGAAGGCGGCAACCACCCTGGATCTTGGATGCCCAGGGACACAGACACAAAGTCTCACAAACACAGATCCTGTAATGGCCCCACCCTTGTGCCAAATACAAGAGAGGCAACGGAGGGAAGGGCTGTGTACTTCCTTCCCAAACAGTATGATGAGTTAAATATTAGAAACTTAGATGTTTCTTGGTTCAGCCGCATGGCCCTCATCAGCCTACATAACGATGAGAGAATTCTCAGCCAAGCATTGCTCAGAACAACCCTAAGACAATTCTGGGAGTAGGTATTTGGAGTAATTAGGAAATTTCTGGTTTGTTGATATACCTTATGCAATGATCATAAATATACTTTATAATTGGAAAATGATTAACATTAAATTTAAGTAAGTCCAGTTAGTCTTAAAGTGTAGTTGCCCCTTCACTGAAACGTTATAGTACCATTTCTACTATTCCTAAAAGTCTCCCTCATACCCTGCCCAGTCTGGGATTTCCCACCTGATAGTCCCCATATTGACTGTGAGGACAAGTTTGGTTTTGTCTGTTCTTGAACATGTAATCCGTGTCAACTCCTATATGTAGCTTCTTTTGCTTAACATATGCCTGTGAGATCTATGCATGTTGTTTCCACAGCAGTAGTTAGTTATGTTTTTTAATTCCACTGAATGAATATCAAGTGTCAGAGGAGGGATTTTACTGGAGAAACTAGTCACTTTGTCAGGACTTTTAATTACTTAGAATGTTAATTCTTAGAAATGAAGTCTTGTTAATGTTAAAGGTGTTAAAATATAAGAACTAGCTAAAAATACATTAAAGAGGTTCCCTACTATTTTTAAGGATTTAGCTACGATCTCACTTGACCCCTAAGTATCTTGTGTATAGCTATTGATGCAGGAAGATTTCTCAGAGATGCCAATAATAAGGCTGCTCCTGCAGCACTGCTGTCTGCTGCCAATGAACAGTGAGTACAAGGTGTGATCAGATCTCTTAAAAGAGCTCAGAGCTAGAATTTTACCACAATAACAAAACAGTACCAATTCTTTGGTGCTAATTAGTGGAGTGTTTATATAATAAACATCTGTATAGGTAGTAGTGTTTGACCAGATGTTTCTTCCTTGTAATCTCAGTGAAATCAGGAGCAGCTAAATCTCATTCCCTCCAACTTCTTTAGTGTCCATTATTTTCCAGAAAAACAAGAACAACAACAACAATGTAAGCACTGGGCATGACCAAACTGGCCTATTCCAGGTCTCAGTGAGGAGAGGGCCCCTTCCCCCTTCCATGTATAGAATGCCCCTTCATTCTGGTCCAGGAGCCCTAGTGAGATTGTCTAACTCTCTTTCACCACTCAAGACCAATATAATCGTTCCTTAGGCTATTCCTGACCTATGGGGAAAGTGGAAGGAAAACATATCTGTCCCTTTTGGGGGTTACAAAAGTGAAGGTGAGAAATCATATCAGCTAATGTCACATACCATCCTTCCTTCCGTAGATTTAATACCTCATACAGGAGCTAAACACTTTTACTAGCAAGGAAGAATTTCCCTCAATCCAATCTCTCAACTGTTAAATAAATCTATCTCACACTCCTATTGAAATATACTTACTTAATAAAAGAAGAAAAATGTTTCTTTTTTCCATGTATTTCTATCTTGCAAGTTGTTTAGCATTCTTTGACTGTGTCCACTGAAAGTCAGCAGTTAAAAGTCAGCAGACATTTCTAAACGCCTGCAAAGGAAAGGTAGTTGGGAACTGCCGAGTTAATGGTCTCCCCTCGGTTCTTACATCTCCAGGAGGCTGCAAAGGCCTAAGGGCTGGGGAGGGGAGCAAGTAGGGAAGGGTCAGACTCCCATACCTGCTGCAGAACAGGCCTCTAGGCCAAGTGAGCTTTTCCAGATGGCAGTGGTATGTGCTGAATTCTTCAGAGGTGAAATCAGTTCCACCAGTTTCTGATTTCCAGCCCACCTGCGCTGGTTTTCTTGACCCTTTCTCTGAAGGTGCGTGGAGCAGCCAACAGTCACCCTTCTCCCTCCAGCTTCAGTGTTCTTTTCTCTTCGGTGTGATTCCAAGACTATCATTGTCATGTTTTTGTTAGGTCCAATGGATCAAAATTGTCCACCAGAACTTAAAGTAATGGTAAAATGAGGCTATATAATTATATACTGTACTGACAATGTCAGGAATGGTTTGTTGGTGTGTTCCGTGTTATTTAAATTTTGAACTATCTGAAAATTTGTTTTTGATGTATTTGCCTTTTACTTCCGTGTGTGTGTGTGTGTGTGTGTGTGTGTGTGTGTGTGTGATAAAAACAGATAGTGAGGCAAGCATGGTGACTATGCCTTAATTCCAGTTGCTCAGGAGGCTGATTCAGGAGGGTTTCATTTCAAGAAATGGGTGACTTAGAGAGACTCTGTCTCAAAATAAAAAGAGTTCACAGTAGATAAGTAATAGAGTGCTTGCTTAGCATGCACAAGGCCCTGAATTCAATCCCAAACAAACAAACAGACAAACACCAACTTTGTGATGGGTAACACCAAAGTGCTTCATGTATGTATTCCTAAAAGACAGAATCTTTGAGGAAAAAGTCTTCTTTAGAAGCCAGGAGCAAGTGCTGGGAACAAATAGAAGGTAGTAGGTTGCCTGTTCCAACATCCAGGCTCAGAAACCAGTGAGTAACTAGAGCTATCATTCGTACAAAGCCAGTCCAAACAAAGCCACTTCAAGACTGCAGCAGAAATGGGGGGCTTAAATTGGTAGACTGAGTCCACCATTCCTGGGTGTCTGCACACAGCTTTAGTGCTGGTCAGGGTGAAAGCTAGAGCAGTGCCAACTGGTACCCGGGACAGCCCCAGGCAGAAAGGCTAAGGTAGGCACTTGTTGGGGTAATCCTGGCAGGCATCTTCTGAGGCGGCTTCTCGTGGTGGATGGGGCAGCACTGAAATTTGACTGGGCATTGGGAAGGGGCTTCTGGAAGCAGCTGGGTAAACCTTGAAAGGGAGATGAGATCCATAGCTGTGCAGTTGGGGTCCTCCCAGCCAGTAACATTAATGTAATGGAAGCCATGACATTACCCACAGGGCAACATTTCCTTAGTTCTTGGAGTCAACATCTTTAGTAACTGTCAGGGTTGTATGCAGACTTCTGTGGGGTTCTAGCAATTCCACTTGTGTGGGGTCCTTCCTTCCTCTGTAAACAAATACTAAAACTTGCACTTTAGAACTATATTAGTACGACAATGAATAGAATCCAGGCTGAATTCATTATAATTATTTTTTCCTTCTGATTCAAGAGGAATAAAAATGAAATCGTTTTTGTTGGCTTTGGAAAGTATTATGGGTCGCAGGCACTTTGCCTACCATTGCTAATGGATGTACTGTCCCTCAGAACTGCTTTCCTCTGTTTCTTTTTTCCAGAAGCTTCCTACCTCTTTCCTCATTTTTTACACTTCCTGAATACTTTGTTGAGCTCTATCCAAATCCGCCTTTGCACTAAAATTGGAAGTATGCCTGCAAGGTGGTCATGTTTAATTATTTGCCCGCTATTTCAGTAGAAAACACTACATTTGTTATCAAATTATTTTTTCAAATGTATTTGCTATTTTTAAAAATGCACCAACTCTACTCTCAAGAAGATTTTTCATAAAAGTGGGAAGCTACTGTGATCTATGAGTATCTGTGCACCACCTTAAAAATCTCCACTTGTTTCTCCTAAGTCCCAGACCCAGGTTGTCTCCTGAACCAGGAAGTAAAGATCTTTGGTTTCTAACACTCACACACTGTCAATGGACTGAGATGCTTCACTTTCCTGCCCCACAGGGCTTGAGCAACTCTGCATACTATTTACCCTTCCAGAGAGGCTGCTGCCAGAGAGTTGGTTCTCAGAGTAAAAACAAAGCACAACATTCTGTAAACATTCTGTGTTCAGAAAGGAATTTTTTTCCTTAGTTTTCTCTGTTTAATTCTCCCCTCTTTCCACATTGCTGATGACAGACTGCAAAATAGTTGTGGGGCTACACTGGTTTCTTCAAGAGGAAGCTATGCCACTGGCCCCCAGTTTTTATCCAGTCTATTTACTTTATAACTTTAGAAGAAAACCAAAGATATGCTTTTATAATTTCCTGGACATCTCAACTATGAATCAGAAGGAAACCAATAACTGACGTAAGACAGTAGAATCTATATGGGCAGTTTGGTCTGAAGATTTGTACGAATCTCCTAAGAGTCTTGGAACCTATCAGTACTCCTTGTCTAGGGAAAAGTATTCATTAAGGATAGAAGACCAGTCAACCCAACCCAACCCAACCCAACCCAACCCAATTCAACCCAACCCAACCCAACCCAACCCAACCCAACCCAACCCAACCCAACCCAATCCAACCCAATCCAACACAACCCAACCCAACACAACACAACCCAACACAACCCAACACAACCTAACCCAAAGGCTCCCTCATTTGGTCCTAACTTGTCTATCCAGTAACATCTCTTATGTGCCACACCATGTCTGTCATGCTCCAACTACCTGAAACATTTCATTATTGCTTAAAGATAAAATTGTGCTCTCTGTGGGGACTGCAGATGCAGCTCAGTGGTAGCATGTTTGCCTAGCATGCACAAGCCTCTAGGTTCAATCCCCAGCATGGAAAACAAAAACAAATCTCAGACTCTGGTGTTGTAGGAATCCAGCTGAAATGTCAGTTAAATTACTTTATAAGCTGTAGTCAGGTCTTCGAATGGGTAACTGCTTCTGCTTTTTGGTTTCTTTATCTCTAAAATGAGGTCACAGTGGAACTACGTCATGGGATTTTTATGATGATGAGGTACAGTAAGTCACACGGATGGTGCACACCATGTCTGGTCCCTAGCAAGTGCTTGGGAAGTTTTATAACACAGACGCTGGAGGAGATGATAGTGACTGCTGATCTCAGGATCTCATAAGGCCTGTTATCTGATTGCAGAAATATGACAAAGGGCAGAATTGAGAAAGCATGATTGTAGTTGGAAGCTACTCATAAAGCAGCACAAAGACATAAAAACTGAAAATGCACAGACCAGGGCTTCCTGGACATGAGGAAAGAGCACAGTGAAAAAAAAATAATGTGAAGAATGAATTCCCATAAGAATGAATGCTAGACGGAAATAAAGAAACATTTTGTTTGTCTAATGAGAGTACCTCCTGTGCTTGGGAAAAAAATTAAGAGAAATTACAAAACTTTAGGGATAAAGAAAGACTACTGGGCTTCACAGCAGAAAATTCAAGACAGGTACAGCCATGCACCACAGAGACATTTTGGTCAATGTCAGACTCTAGATGCCAGTGCCCATGCGGTGAGAAGGAAGCTGGAAGACACCTCTGACTCAGTGATGTCGCAGCCATGGGGAAATCCTAGTGCAACACACTTCATGTGTTCATGAAGGTGCTGCTGTAAACAAACTCACTGTGCTGCCCGTGGTAGCAAAGTATAGCACAAGTACTTACGTACATAATGCTTCAGAATGAAGATAAATGACCATGCTACTGGTTTATATATTACGATCTTTTAGCTAGCACCATTTTAAACAGTTCTCCTTCCACTTACAAAAAGTTTACTGTAGGGCAGCAGGCGGTGTTATGCCGCAGCAGCCTCAGCGTCTCCTCGTTATCACATCTCCTGGTTGCACAAAGGCAGGTCCTGGGTGACTCACCTGCCCTCTCTCAGCTTGTGCGAGCGGGAGGAGGTTCACGGGCAGGACGAGCATGCCTTCCTCGGGATAGACCACTGCCGCTGGACATAAGAGAAGAGCTCAAGCTGGTTTCATGCTTCTTCCCCACTGAGCAATACAGAGAGCCAGAAAGCAGCCAAGTGATGTTTGCTGTGTTCACAGGGAAAAGTGACCCAGCTGTTCTACACATAAAGCCCAGAAGTAAGAACACAGGAGACAGCTCTGGGGACACCTTTCCCAGGCTGCCTGGGACTGAGGCTTTGCCAGCGCGATAGGACTCAGTGCTAAACCAAGCAGACCTAGACACACAAGGATATTTAGCCACCTATACCATTTTCATTAATGTTTAATTTAAAAAATTGGGGGGAAAAAAGAAAGATATATAGACCAGAATCTAGCAAAACAAGAGAAAAATCAAATCTAAATGATCATAAATGCAGAAAGCTTGGTGAAATGGACGAACCCTCCACAACCTGTGCGCTAAATAAACCTCTCCTTCCTTATTTTTGGGCATCAGGTGTTTTGTCTCAGCAATGAGAGAAAAGTAACTAAGACATATACATAATGATCACATTCATATAGGGAATTTGTACCTGTACATGATATATCTTGATTCTTCCTTTTTCCCAGTCCCCTCCTCTCTCTTTAATCCCTCTTCCCCTCTATTTGTAAAGGCTTGGTTTCCATTTTTTCCTTCTATTCTCCTTTTTTCTTTTCCTTTCTTTCATTTCCACCTCCCTCCTTTCCCCAACTGAACCTTTTCTTCCTGTTTCACAATATCTACTATTGGGTTAATAATATCCTTTAGTTATTACAGGCTGATCAGGTCCACAATCTCCCAAATAAATGTATGGCCTGCGTAAAAAGAGGTGAATGGAATGATTTCAGGCCTCAGGAGGATCAATGCCCTCTCACAGAATTCAAGATTCTTTCAGGGCCGAGATCATGACCCTCTCTGGGTGGCCCATATTTATTTAGTTATCAAAAGAAAGGAAGGGAGTACTTAAGAAGGGCGGAACCACTCAACAACTTCTCCAAATAAGGTGTGGTGGATTGACAACTGGTGGTCAACTTGTAACACCCAGGTGAACTGAACTAGCAGGGTGCTGTGTGTGTGTGAGAAGCTCACCTACGAGTTGTTGGCAGCAGCATAAGAGGCAGAACTGGAAAAGAAGAAGAGAGGCTGTCAGGGAAGCTAAAAAGAAGCTGTTGGGAACTGGTAGAAACTGTTGGAGGCTGTTAGAAGCTATAAGGAGCTGTTGGTTCTCTTGGAGGAGCTTGTCTTGCTGGCTTTCCAGATGAATTCAGCTGTTTCATCATCCTAGGAGTTTAGGACCTTGTTGTCACTGAGAATGGCTTTGGTTCACTTTGGGGGAGCCCTGGTCCTTCCTTTGAACATCACTTCCTGGCTCTGGAGGGAAAAATGGTGCACTGCTCAGTCTCCTGGAGAAGTTTGTCATGTTGGTTTTCCTGATGGGAACTCAGCTTTCCTCATCATCAAAGGAGCTTGGGACCACACTGTTGCTGAGGATGGCTGTGGTACTTTTAGGGAGAGCTCTGGCTCTTACTTTGAGCAGGGCTTCCTGGCTTCAATGCAGATCCCTCAGCCTGCTAGCACAGAGCCTTCAGCCTGCTAGCACAGACTTTCTAGTTTTCACCACCGACCTTTGGGCCTTCCCAGTGCTGACCTATGAAACAGGCCTTCATGAGATATTGTCTTGTGTTCTAGGCCTCCAGCTGCATTCATGGGAGGCATTGTTATGGGCTCTAGGTCTTCAGCTGGACTCACGTAGGGCATTATTTTGGGATCCAGGCCCTCAGCTGGATTCTTTGGTTGTTAGTGTGTGGACAGATTTCCTGCAGTCTTTTGTATATGACTCTTTGGGTGACTATTATAAAGAATCTTATAAAATATGTGTCCTGTATTATATTGTTCCCTTTGCAAAAACCCCAAATTACAACATAAGGTATTGAGTTAATCCATCCAGGAATGAGATGCCTGAGGCTACAGCCTTTATCTAGTTGAGATTGGATCAAGGTGTTCTTGGCTGTGATCTTGTCTTAGCCTTTGAGGCTTTCCCGCTTCACCTGCCATTACAGGCCTTAGTAAGAATTAGTGACTCAGAGTTTCACTTACTAGGAGTCCACTGACCATCTCCAGACAAGGAGCGTAGACCTTCAACAGACTCACAAGTAAACAAGTTTCCTGGATTTTCCAGGTTTCTTATGATTACTCTGTAAGATATGTCAATTGGCTAATTTAAATCCTGCTCAGGGCTGCTTCTTAGTTGTCTTTATCAATCTATTATACATTTCGATTCCTATTTACCCTTTTAGTTTCTCACACCAGAGAAACAATATTTGAACAGGTATGTCTGATTTATTTGACTTAAGAGTATGGTCTCAAGGTGTATCTATTTACCTAGAAATGTCTCACATTTAGCCTTCTTCATGGCAGAGTAGTACTCCATTGTATAAAAAACATCTTTATCTATTCATCAGTGGATGGGCATTTACGTTGTTTCCAGTATTTAGTTATTACAAACTGTGCTGCTTTATAAACATGGGTAGCACCTGTGTTTTATGAACCTTAACAATGTAAAACTAATAATATAAATAAGTATTGGAAAGTAGAAAGGAGAGTCAGGAGGTCATTAGTGTAGTAATTTATCTTTTGAAATAGTAACTTGATTCTAGAATTAAAGTGAGTAGCAAAATAAAAATCCATAATGCCTCCAACTTAGTAGATTTATATAATGTTTTTATTTTTACATTATCTTTTATTTCCTAAGCATCTCCCAGGAATGAGCACACATTATCCTAAAGAAACATTTACTTTACATTAAACTTAAGTTCATTTTTATACTTTTTTTTGTGCTATAAATCGAACTCAGGACCTTGGGCTTGCCAGACAGGTGTTTGTGCCACTGGGCTATATCCCTGGCCCTCATTTTTATACTTTTAAAAATATTAAATTATGATCTTTTGGACCCAGTACAAAAAATTATGATCTTTCGCCTAAAAGTAGCACTGAGAGTACATTATTCTTTTACTGCTTATCTCACCATGGAAATTTTGAGGATAACAATTACTAAATATTGAGATATCTTTTTTCTAAAATTTGGGCAGAGGGAGATAAAATTCTTTTTATGTCTGTCCAGCATTTTTTAGTTTAAAAAAATACTGTGATTCTGTGGTGTAACTGAGTGGAACAACACATACTTCCCATGTATGAGGCTCTGGGATCCATCCCTAGCACTATAAAATAAAATAGCCAGATGTACCAGTGCATGCTTGTAACTCCAGCATTTGGGAGACTGAGGCAGGAAGATCTCAGTGAATTTGAGGCTGGTCTGGACTACATAGTGAGTTCAAGGCCAGCCTGGACTACATAGCAAAACTCTATCTCAAAAAAATAAAAATAAATAAATAAATAACAAAATAGAATAAATAAAATTAAATAAAGTTAAATTACTGTGATGGTTAATTTTATATACAAGTCAACTTAGCTAGGTTATGGTACACAGAGTGTCAAATATTATTCTAGATGTTTCTGTGAGTAAACATTTTAAATTAGATTAGCTTTTAAATCAGTAGACTATGATTACTCTCTAAGATATGTGTAGGTCTCAACCAGTCAGTTGAAAGTCTTAATAGAAAGAGAAGGGTTTCTCCCCAAAAGAAGGAATTCTGCCTAACAGACGTTTTTAATCTTTGGTTTGTGTTTTGAGACAGGATCTGACTATGTTGCCCAGGTGGTCCTCAAATTCATGGCAATCCTCCTGTCTCAGCCTCCCAAGTGCTGGAGCTATAAGATGCACCATGATATCCAGCTGTTTTTAGACTCAAACTGCAGTTTTTCCCTGGGTTTCTAGCTTGCTGAATGACCTCACAGATTTTGTTCCTGCCAGCTTCCATAATATTTGTTGTATGTATATACATATGGATATGCATATGTACACACACACACACACACACACACACACACACACAGAGTTCGGTTTCTCTGCAGAGCCCCAACTAGTGTAAGTGCTTAACACACACATATATTTGAAACAAAAACAGTATCATTATTCCATTTTATAAAGAAGTATCTTCCATATGAGAAAATAGGTCCACAGAAATTTAGAACAATTCAAGCAGGTTTCTTATACTTCTGCACAGCTGGTGACAGTGGCACTGAGACTCAAACCATGCGGGCCTGGCTCAAGCCCTCACCCTCCTTGCTCCTGGGTGACAATGGCTCCTGTCTACTGAATCAGGAGGCAGTGGGGCACATGTATTATAAATGGAAAAAATCAAGGTATAGGGCAATATGAATATCACTTCTATTATATATAAAAATATGCTTTTTATGTATCAATAGACAGACATGAAAATACGTGTGTGTGTGTGTGTGTGTGTGTGTGTGTGACAGGACAGTCTGGGGCCCAAAGAAGGCTTTGGCCTAGTGGTCGGTCTCTGTCTCTGTCTCTTCCTTTCTCTCTCTCTCCAAGTCCACTGGTCCAACACTCCTATCCCAGTGGCTTCCTCCTTCCCATTGGCTGCATGCTTGGCTGCCTCTTCCTTCTGGGATCTATGGGTGACACAGTGCTCCATAATTCCTGGGTTTCTCTGTGTTGCCTTCCATGTGTCCTGTGACCCACAGACCCAACCCTAACTTCTCTTCCTGTCAAGGCTGCTCTAGAGAGGAGGTTTCTTTGTAGGAATAAGCTAGATCCGGGTCAGTCAAGAGAGACAAGGGCGTCTGCCCATATAAACAAGTTTCCTGTAAGAAGGACTCCTGGTTACAGGTCTGATACTTAGGAATTAGGACGTCTGCCAAGATAAAGAACTGTTCTGTGAAAAATACAATATGAATATCCATGACCACCTCTCCTGGAGTCCCATTTGGGCAGGCAGAGTTCTACAGAGAGACTTCAAGACCAAATCAGAGGAAAGCACAATACCTTCTCTGATGAGAAAAGCCTGAACAAAGTATAGCTCCGCTATGCAAGAGAAGAATAGAGGTTGGGACACTTCCAAACTTTTTTCCCTGCTTTTTTGGTGAAATATTTCTTTCTAAACTATGCTTTCAAAGTGTGGTTGGTGAAAACATTACTTTGCCCAGGTTGAAGGATGCTAGATTTTTGTAAAAACATAACCTTGTATTATTGTTATATTTATAGGAATTAAAACAAAAACTATTAGTTCTCTTTCAGAAATATGTGTGTTATCATATGTATGTGGATGCCCCCCCCCCAAAGCCTCATGCAGTCATGCGTACAGGCTTCTATAGTTTGTGGCTGATCCATGGTCCAATGCTGGGATTATGGGTGTGAGAGCTACATCCTCCCAGGCCCGGTAGCTGCATACAGCGTGAGGGAGGGAAAAGGCCGCTTGCTGCTGCTCCTCCCTTTTTGCTTTTGTTGCTTTTGCTGTCTTCCACTGCCATGAACTGTTGCCCTCCGCCAAGTGCCGCCCTGCCTTGGAGCCAGCCAAGCATGGACAGAAACCTCCATAGACTGAGCTAAATAAATCTTTTCTTCCTTAATTCTGGGCATCAGGTATTTTGTCTCAGCAACAAGAGAAAAGTAACCGCGACAATGTGATAGAAAAAGGGATATTATTAACAATAACTGTGAGGCTTAGAAAAAGGAATTAACTCTGTACCTCAGATGGATATTAATGGACAATTACTCTAAACAGAGACTGTGTATCCTTATCAGAGCCCTACCACCATAGGACATTATTTAAAAGCTAAAATACTATACTGGGCCCCTGATAATGGGTTGTGTAGGCCATAGGCAAAAGTTATGAACATAGTTGAGAATTCTGTTTTTTATACTACTTCTTGGCACTTGCCCAATTACACCAAGTTCTGAAATCTCCAAAGAGATTTATAGCATTAGTTATTAGCAACTTACAATTCACAATTTTGATTCAGGAATCCCTTCTACGTATCAGGAGACAGACAGTTCACAGACCTTAGAAACAGAAACTGCTGTGAGAGGCTCACAAACAAACATAGATGTAAGGGCACCAGTGTGCTCCATTCAGAGAGTGTAGAGCGGTGCTGTGTGATGTCCTGCCCATGATCTCCTTCGTGTAAAGATAGCTGGAGGGATCTGCAGCAGACTTTCATCCAGAAAACTTGCAGGCAGGATTTGACCAGACAATCCCCCAGGTGAGCCCACTCTCAATTCTGTTTCTAATTTGGTCAAAAGTTTCTGCAACAAATGTTCCTTTTCCTTGGTTGTTTTCTTTACTGGAAAATTCACAGAACTCACACAAATACCTCGTTGACTTGTACAGATGCAAAAAAAACCTTTTCCCTATGTTCTTTGCATCACACATGGTTATTAGTACCTAATTACCTTTTTTTTTTGGCTGAAGATCAAGTTTCTCATTTGGTGGATATAAAGGCATGTGTGTTTCACATCCATACTGCAGAGTGTTTAAAGAGGCATGGGGTGACATGGGTTTCAAAATGCAAGACAAAACGGTCAACTGTAGGGTCTATTTTTAAACTTGAAATAAAAGTTCCCCTTTCCTCCTTCCACATTTGTATCTATGCCAGCTAAATTTTGGAAACTTACCCATAAACATTTACTTAAATATAAGGTCATGCTGTATTTTAGCAGAAACTGGGAAATTTCATCTTTGATGAGCACAGATGCTGACCAAGCTTTTCTGGATTTCATGGTAAATCTAAGATATTTATCACTGCAGACATCCTAGCACACTTCACGAAAAATATGATAAAGCATACAGTGCTCCCTCCTAGATCATTCTGTGTGCTTGAGGCAGTTGAATATCTTTCACGACCCTAGTTAAATTTTGGAATCTTTTCTCCTCACACAATCTGAACACCCTCCGAAACTTCCTTTGCCCCACTGATGGTTCTCTACCCTGTCGGGAGGTTTGAAATGGAATGTACCCTGGGCTCAGGCTTTAGAGAACTGTTCTAGCTCTTTTCTGGTAAGTGCCCACGCCTTTAAAATCCCAGGGTCACTATCTCCAAGTCTGGAATACCGTCAGTGGTCAGTGTAATGACATTTTTTGAAGAATTTGACTTAACCGAGGGACAAACTTAAAGAGTAGACAAAAGAGGGCCATAAAAGTAGTAATAATGGCTGAAATTTGTTTCTTGCTTACTGTGGCACCATACAAACTTTACAGGTATTATTCCATTTTTATCATTACCTGTAAGATAGGTATTACTTTACCTTTAACCATTTTAGAGGTTACTTATTTTGACAAACATCACCTCAAGGATAATCTTCATTTTCAGTTACTTGAGAAGAGAGGCATTTTGTTGTTCTTCACTGTATCTTTGAAATTTAGAACAATGCTCGGCACATAGTAGGTCCTCGCCAAATAAAGACTGAAAGAATGAATACAAGAAAGAATGTATTAATCAAGGTGAAAAGGCTAGGCTGAAAAGTGGATTTTGCAGACCATAAAATCTGTTCTGTCTTTCTCTTTTTCTCTGCCACATTCCCGGCATCCTTCACGGGGCAGGAAGGGGATGGTCTTTCGGGGATGGTTTCAGGGCTGAGGGCTCCCATCGGCTCTTCTTATTGCGGGAGTGGAGAGACCAATAGGCAGCACCTTGCACCTGTTAACTCTCACCTTTGACTTTGTCTAGGCCAGAGCATCTTCCAGATAAAGGGCATCTTCCTTCTGAAAGCTTTGGCTTTGTGCCGTATTTGAATCTTCTCAGACAGAGGAAAGAGGTCACCCGGCATTGCAACAGAGGGGGGAAGTTGGTGGCGAGAGTGGCTAGAAAACACGAAAACTCGGCCCCACACCTAGGAATCTCTCAAGAGGACAACACACTTTTGAAAGGACAGCACACACCTCTTACCTTGTTGAGGGCTGGGAATGGGAAAAGAGAGACAAATCATGCAGTACAAATCCGTAGGTTAACATTTAGAGGAGTGAATCATTCTTTATTCAAAACAGATCAGGGCCCAAATGGGCAGAAGTAATAATAACAACAGCAACAACAATAATCCTTGTGACTAAAACAGACAGCATTGTTTGTGTTGTTGGTGTTAGAGTGTGGAAGAAGGGAAGGGTTCGTGTTTTTTATTTGTGTGCCAACCCGTTCCACAGAACAGAATGTGGAGATTTCTGAGAATT
This sequence comes from Dinomys branickii, assembly GCA_004027595.1. Classification (NCBI taxonomy): domain Eukaryota; kingdom Metazoa; phylum Chordata; class Mammalia; order Rodentia; family Dinomyidae; genus Dinomys; species Dinomys branickii. The sequence goes on along the minus strand of PVLD010004236.1, from coordinate 22,524 downwards.
GGCCAAGCTTTCTATTTAAGGCAAAAGAAAAAGGTGAAGGAGAATATGAACATGCAGCAGAGAAGAGAAAGTCCCGGGGATTTCCAGCACTTTCTGGAGGCTCGGCATTCCTTGGAGGGAGAAATGAAGCCCTGTGTGTGAGCTGTGCAGGAAGTGAGAGGCGGCATATTGGAGCCGAAGGGAACAGCTTCGGTGCTGGCCAGGAGATGCTGCTGTATTTCTACTCTTCTACCAAGCAACAGTCCTGCTTTTGTGGTTTATTTAAGTCTTTAGCCGCTCTGGGCAGAGCACAGAACTGTCAACATGGTCCTCCAAAAAAAACAATACAGAAAGTGCCTTCAAAATGTCATTGTCATTCATGTGGTTCTTACTGATAATGCATGATCATCACTTCCTATTTTAAAGAGTTATTGTTGCTAAATATATGTTCTGGTTGGTTGCTTCCTTGCTGTTAAGTGTATGTGAGATCAAGAGATATACGAGCAAGATCATACACTGCACAATTCAAGAACTCTTACTTAGGAATTAACCAAGGAAGTGAAAAGTCTCTGCAACAAAAACTACAGTACTCTAAGAAAAAAGATCAATGAGGACATCAGCAAATGAAAAGATATTCTTCTACTCCTGGGTAGGCAGAACCAATATACTCAAAATGGCTCTGCATCTGAAATTGGTGTATAAATTTAACACAATGCTAAGCAAAATAGCAATAGCATTCCCTGCAGAAATAGAAAAAGTGGAGCTGGATGTGGTGGCACTCGCCTGCAATCCCAGCACTCAAGAGGCGGAGGCAAAAGGATTGTTGTGAGTTTGAGGCCAGCCTGAGCTACAAAGTGAGTTCAAGACTAGGCTGAACAGCATAGTGAGACCTTGTTTCAAAAAGATAAAAAAAAAAAAAAAAAAACAGAAAAAGAAATAGAAATAGAAAAAATGATCCTAAAATTCATATAAAACCACAGGAGACCCAGAATAGCAAAAGCAATCTTGGGTAACAAGAACAAAGCATCACAATCCTGGACTTTAAATTATACTGCAAAGCTACAGTGATAAAAACAGCATGGTACTGGCACAAAAACACAGCATGAACTGAGTAAAGTGGTGCTGTGTGTGGGAGGCCCACTTGAGGACTGTTGCCAGCAGCATAAGAGGAGAAGCAAGCCTGTTGGGAGCTGATACAAACTGTGCTGTTGGTTGTTTTGGAGGAGCTCGTCATGCTGGCTTTCCTAATGAACTTGGCTGTCTCTATCCTCCGAGGAGCTTGGGACTTTGTTGGCACTGAGAATAGCTTCAGTTTACTTTGGGGGAGCTCTGGTCCTCACTCTGAGCATTGCTTCCTGGTGCACTGCCAATCTCCCAGAGAAACTTGTCACGTTGGCTTGCTTGATGGGAACTCAGCTGTCTTGATCACGAGAGGAGCTCGGGACCTCACTGTTGTTGAGGAAGGCTATGGTACCTTTCAGGGGAGCTCTGGTCCTTACTTTGCATTTGCTTCCTGGCTCAAGTGCAGATCCCTTAGCCTGCTAGCACAGATCGTTCATCCTGCTGGCATAGACTTTCTAGATTCTACCACTGACCTTTGGGCCTTCCCAGGGCAGATTCATGAAGCAGGACTGCATGAGATATTGTCACGGGCTGTAGGCCTCCAGCTGGTCTCCTGGGAGGCATTCTCATAAGCTCAGCTGGACTCATGCAGGACATTACAGTGGGATCCAGGCCCTCAGCGGGATTCCTTGGTCTTAGTGTGTGGACAAATTTCCTGCACTCTTTTGTGTATCATTCTTTGGGTGACTGTTATAAATAATTTTATAAAATATGTGTCCTGTATTATATTGTTTCGTCTTGCAATAAGCCCCAAACTATAACACATGGGAAGGAGACCAAGAGATGGAGGGAGATAAGTGGAAGGAACTGAAAAAAGAATTTAGATGTATTATATACATGTACCAATTCCCCATGGGGAATGGAATCATTATGTATTGCAAACACATACCAATAAGAATTTTAAAAATAAAGAAATTAGTACTTAAATATTTCTCCTAATTTCAGTTGCTCAGAAGCTCCTGTTCGTCTCCTTCCTGAATTACCTCTTCTCCTCTGACACTCAGTTTCTTCTACATAATGAGGAGTCGTCTTTCCCTCACTTGCTACCTGTTAGGTTCTAAATAAACAGTAGCTGTAATAAGAACGGCAGTGATAATAAGGGTCCATGTGGCTGAAGCCTTTGAAAGGGCCACACTGACACAGAAAATTGCCAGTTGCTTCTGCTTTCTGCAGAACACAGAGAACTTTCTCTTAGATAAGAAACTCTAAAACAGATTCACCTTCCACAGTAAGGGGGATGCTAGTGTCTTCTCTGCACAGTGATGTCAAAGGGTCTCATTAGTTTCAGGATATCCCTCCGCATGGCTTTTTAGTGAGACAAGTTTTCACTGCAAAAACCTGAAGAGTATACTGGATGAGAACTGTTACTCTGAGTTATGGAGTTAAGCAAAGACACACTCACTGATTTACTGGACATAAGAGTTTCTAGTAGATGACATCATTGTGCAACTTGTGCTGAAAAGTGTGTTTCTGTTTGCAAGCATGAGCCAGCTCTGAATGAGGAGGTAATGGCAGTCTTTTTAAGTACATACATATTGTTAATCATATTATCTCAGTCCATATGTGCTGCTATAACATCTGAGATAGGTAATTATTAAAAAACAGAAAAGTTTTTCTCACTGGTTTGGAGGCTAGGAGGTTCAGTATCAAAACACTGGCTGGACTGGTGTCTGATGAGAGCTGATCTCTCTTTCCAAGATGGTGCCCTATTGCTGTATCTTCTGAAGCAGGAAGCAAGCACTCTTGAATGGCGGTGCAGAGGGAAGGGCTGGTCTTACTGCTCAAGACCTTTTTATAAGGCCCTGAACCTGTCCTTCAGGGCTCCACCCTCATTACTCAATTGCCTGCCTGAGGCCCTAACTCTCAATTCCACCACAATGCAGATAAATTTTAGTATAGATTTTGGAGGGGACACTTTCATACCATAGCAGGTATATTTCAAAGCCATGTTACTGTTGGCCTTTGTTTAGTTCTAAACATGTTTCTCTGTGATATAGTCTCATTTTGAGTATAAGATAATAAATGCTGCAAAAGACTTTAAAATTAATAAAACTGTTTTTTTTAAAAAAGAGCACATAAAACAATTCCCATGCACCTTCATCTACCATTCATTAACAATGCTGAAGATTTTTTTCTATAATCCATGACTAAAATAAACTTTCATTAATTTATATTTATATATATAGTCACTAATTATGTCATTTCAACTTATTCTTATTAAAGCACAATTTTAAGAGCCAGGTGTGTTGGTTACTTTTCTCTCATTGCTGAGACAAAATACCTGGCACCCAAAGTGAAGGGGGGAAAGGTTTATTTAGCTTACAGTTTGTGGAGGTTTAAGTCCATAATCAGCTGGCTCCAAGGCAGAGTGGTATGGCACAGGGGCAACACTTTAAGCTGGCAGAGGACAGCAAAAGCAACAAGAGCAGGTTTGAATGGAACCTCTAGACCTAGTTTGCTGAGAAATCTCCAAACGGCTCTCCACAGTGGTTGCACCGTACTCATAAGTGAAATAAATCAGTGGTACATGTGCAGGCAACGTATTGTATCACTGGTGTAAGACCCTGAGGGTGGGAATATAAACTCAGAGACATGAAGGAAATCTGTTCAAAAACAAAGAACAGATGGGACGAGGGAAAGGAGAAAAGAAAGAGACAAAAATGTATGTATGTATATATGAATATACATATATGCAGGAGGGCTAACATGGTTCTACTATTGTATTATATCACTAATGCTAAGGAATAATTGATGACGGGTTATTTGATCAATCTTGTATGTCTGTATGTGTTATCCTGAACACACACTTCGAAGATATCAATATGCAAAGCAGCAACTATTGGTGGTTTTCTTTTTTTTTTGTCTTTGGTTTTTTGTTTTTTGTGTTTTTCTGTTGTTGAGAGGATTAATTGTCTGACCAATTTTGCATGTCTGTATCTGTGTTCATATATATACACTTCGAAGATATCAATAGGTAAAGCAACAACCACTGTTGAGTCCATGTCACCTTGTCTGTAAATCAGTTTTGACTGTACTATTTTTTATGCTCATTTGTGTCTGTTTGTTAATGTTTTTGTGCTTTTATTAAAAAAAAAAAAAGCAACAAGAGCAAAGTTCGGGGAGAGTTTCCTCCCTTATACTGTAAACAGGCTACCACCTTCTCGGGTGGGTGTGGTACTCACACCATCTCTATGCCCTCTCCTGCACAGGATGAGGATGTTTACAAAGTGAGGACCCTGGCTCCCTGCTGACTCAGTTAGTTAAACTTCTAAAATTTTCAAATTGACACAATGTACCAACAATTGTACCAGGGCTGAAAAATTACTGAGGGGTGTAAAAACACAATTAGGCCTTAAAAATAGGCTTTAAACAAACCTTTCTGTTGTTTGGTGTATTGATTACACCAGCTACACCTATTTGATCGTTACAATACCATCTGACGGTGTTTCCAGAGTTTGGTGGGCTCATGTCCCCTTCATATGAAGCAAAAGTCACGCAGAGTTTCACATTTATTTGAAACTGGCTCTGCAGAGTGAACTTCAGTTGAGTAAGAGAGAAAAAATAAAAGCTAAAATAAAAGTATACCCTGGGGGACACAGGGTAGGTTCCCATGAGGAAAGCCAGGGTGGTGAGCTCTTCATGGCATCTGTGTCCTTTTATTCCCGCCACATATTGGGGGAACCTGCGAGAACTTTCACGTGCAGGGTTGAGAGAGGAAGTTCTGCAGGTTCTGGAATGCGCCATTCTTCCCTTCCCAGCCAGTGTAAGCCGTGCCCTCTCTCCTATCTCAGCAGATCTGACAGATATATTCCAGGCTCTTGCGAACTGCAAGCAAAGACTTGTAAGTGTATATACAACGATAATGTGGGATTTTAAGAGACCCAAGAGACCAACATGCGAAACAGGATTCATTTAGGTGCACACCAGCTCAGCAGACTGTGTTCAAAGGCTGAGCCCCCAAAAAGAAAGGGCTCTATTTTTATACAAATGGTGGAAGGAGTTGGTCTCTCTAGCGGTGATAACATTGTGGGTGGGCAAGTGAGTTTACACAAGCAAGATAAAGGCAGTTAATCAAGCAGTGACAGTTTTGTAACTTACCAATGGCCATAGGGAAGGGAAGTCTAAGAGAGAACTGCTTAAGGTTGGGAAAGCTTGTTTTCCTTGTTAAGTTTTGCTTTAGTAAAGAAAAAGCAGCTACATTCATTGCAGATCATCAGAAGAAGTGCTCAGGGCAGATCTGTGCCAACAGAAATAAAAAGGTGGCACAAAGGGCAAAGCAGTTAGGCCAACGGGAAAGTACAAAGCACGTAGCTAAATCAGCTTTTCACAATTTAAAAGAAGTGCCTGCCCCCCAAGTGTCTCTCGCTGGATCGCTAGGTAAGATTGACAGGAATGATTGACAGGATACTGAGTCATCTCGGGGACTTTCAACATGCATACCTGGCCCAGAACCCACTCTGTGATTAAATTACATATATGAGATGCAGTCCATCTGTATGAACCTTTAATGAAGTTGTAGTGGAGTAAAAGTTACAGAAGGTCAGGCCGCTCCTGCAAGATCTAACCATCATGTACTCTGGCCTGAAGCTTTAGAGACTTACTGAGTCTGTTATTTTTATTTCTGCTTCTCTTAAAACAATGGACAGAGGAATGGCCCTGGGGTGCTGCCCAAATTCAGCTGAGTGGAGGGACAGTGGTCTTCCAGCCCCAATTGTTTTTTTTTTTGCTTCTTGAGACAGTGTCTAGCTATGGAGTTCAGGCCAGCCTTGAGCTCACTTTGTAGCCCAGGCTGGTCTTGAACTCACAATGATCCTCCTGCCTTGGCCTCCTAACTACTGGGACTATAGGTATGTATGTCTGTTCCAGCCCCAACTGTACAAGTTCCCAAATTACAAACATTTAAATTGTGAACTTTCACAGATAGGAACAGACATTGCATTATGAACATGTGTAGATGTGAGCAAATCATGGAAGTAGCTCATGTGTCTCTGGACACTGTCACAGTTGTGCTGTGTGTGTTTACATACAGTGCAACAGTGTACAGTAGTACAGTGCCCAATCAAAGCCCAGGATGTCTGGGAAGCAGAGGAAGAAGCAGTGGCGATGTGGAGGGCTCTACTAGGAGGCACAGAGCAATAGCTATGGAAAGAAAAATGAAAAAAATTGAGAGCTGGGACTGAGAAAAAAGATGGTAGACGGCATTTGTTCATTTTGCTTTTGTTTTTTGTTTTTTTGTCTTTTTGAGACAGGATCTGGCCATGCAATTCAGGCTGGCCCTGAACTCACTCTGTAGCTCAGGCTAGTCTCCAACTTGCAGGGATCCTCCTGCCTCAGCCTTCTGAGTACTGGGATGACACGTGTGTACCTTCATGCCCCCGGGATGTCACTTATTCTTATAACATGAATTATTCCACCATTAGCACCAGTCTAAAGAACAAGGACAAGACTACGTAACATGATCACGGAACATGTGAAGTCTTCTGTGCCAGTGAAATCAACAATACAGTGTAAGGCGCAGTTTGTCAGACTTACAAATGGCTGACTTATGAATGCTCTCCTGCAAACGAACTCATTCATAAGTCAGTTTGTAAGGCGAGGACTCACTGTTACTACCTGTACTAATTGCACATTGTAACACACATTGAAAGGTCACATTATACCCCATAAATATGTACAATTACTGTCAATTTAAAAATAAGGCTGAAGATGTAGCCCAGTAGTAGAGTGCTTACCTAGCATGTCTGAGGCCCTGAATTCAATCCCCAGCATTACTAAATAAGTAAATGAAATATTTTTAAAATAAAGCAATCAGAGTGCTCATTATTAGGTGAATAGTTAAACAAATTGTGGTTCTGTACAATACTACATTAGCATTAGCATGTAATGTAATAACGCCACACTACAATAAACCCGAATGTTCTTTTTATATATACAACTCACACTGGATTTTAAGACCACTATGGAGTAGAAAGCAGTCTATCTTAAAAGGTCATATACTATATGATTCTATTTACATAACATTCTGAAAATACAGAAATTATAGAGTTGAAAAACAGATTGGTGGTTGTCAGCAGCTGACAACCTATCTATAAAAACTGATTATAAAGAGGTAGCATGAAGGAGATCTTCGTGGTCCTGAAATAGTTCTGTATCTTGGTTGCAATGGTGGTTACAAAAATAGACACATGTGGTGAAATGACATGGGCATTATACTAATGTCACATTCCTGGTTTTGATACCACACTATAATCATGTCCTGTGCAAACCTGGGGAGAAACTGGCTGACAGATACCTGAGAACTCTGTGTGGTATATTTGCAACCTCTGGGGAATCTATAATTTCAAAATTTAAAAGTATAATTTTTTTAAATGACCTTAACTTGGCTTAAACTACAAACATAGGTAAAACTTAGGTTGGGTTGTTTCTGGTGAATTTGTTATGTTAGAAACCAAAAAACGTCAGCCATTCACAAGCAACTAACTAATACATAGGTGGAACAATCCAACAAGGTAAATTTTAAAAATGACAATTTTTAATTGCAACTATATATATATATATATATATATATATAATGTGTGTGTGTGTGTGTATATATATATATATATATATATTTCAATTTTTTATTTATTTATTTTTTCTCTTTTTGAGACAGGGTCTCATTATGTAGTTCAGGATAGTCTTGAACTCACTTTGTAGCCCCGGCTGGCCTTGAACTCGAAACAATTCTCCTGCCTCAGCCTCCCAAGTGCTAGGATTACAGGTATGTGGCAATCAAATATTTTTTTCTTACACATTTACCCCACAATTTCTTGTCTCTGATGATTTGTCATTGAAATACTAAACCTCTTTTGGTCTGATGCGCCCTAGTTATGGACTGCTTCTTCCTCCAAAATTTTGGTGCCTATCAGTGTACTTTTTCACAGTTTGGCATTAGAAATGGAATTTGAAGGAAACTCCAACCACGAGCCCCATTAGAAACCTAACAAGGCCTGGGTACCTGCCTTGCCCTTGTGCTCTCTGTGTTCCTGCTGCATCTGGAGCTCGCGAGCAAGTTCTTCTCAATTTTAAGCTGTGCAATTTGTATCCTTCACGTTCAGATTTATTTGAGTAACTTAATTTCCACCTGGATCCAGAGGTCAAACAGGGAGTCTGACCAGTCAAGCTGGGTGTTTCGCAGAAACTGGATCCAAAAAAAAAGAAACTGGATCCATTTGAAGTTTTCAGGTAAGTCAAATTTCTTTTTTTTTTGCAGAGGCATAAAGGCATTTATTGGGCAGAATCTTAAAAATACATGCTCAAAGAAATAGATTGTGGGCTAGAGACAAAGAGAGACAGACAGAGAGACACAGAGACAGAGAGACAGAGAGAGGGCAATGGAATCTGGAGCTGGGAATATTTATGGGGGACTCAGAGGTACAGATCAGTAGAACCTGAGAATCTATAGTAAGAGGGGCTTCAACTTACAGATGACAGGAGGCAGCTCCTTCTGCAGGGGAAGGGCAGAGACTCATTCCTAGGTGACAGCCATTGCTGCTGGCAGAGCTGTAGCTCATCCCTAGGGCAAGGCCCTTTTTATAGGTGAGAAAAGATGGTGTACTCACAGGTGAAAAAGGCCTGTTTATAGCTAGAAAGGAACGGCTCGGGCTTAATGTGTCTTTAAGGACCTATATCCTGAACCTGCAGGTTTTATTTAAAAAAATAATTTTAAGATTACAATTGTCCTTGTCTCTATTTTTTAAACTTTTTTTTAAGACAAAAGAAACCAAAATAACACAAAAACTATAATACCAAATTATAGAGAAGATAGTAGGGAATTGGTATTGGATGCTGTATAATGTGATGTTATCTTCACATTTGCTAAAACAAAATGATAAAGGAAATACCTATTTACAGTGGAGACAGTAGGGAATCATCAGTGGATGTTGTATTACGTAGTGTTATCTTTGTATCTGTTAACACAAAAACAATAAAGGAAATACCAAATTACAGAGAAAATAGTAGGAGTTAACACTGGATGCTTTATTACAGAATGTTATCTTTGTCTTTGTTACTCAGTTATATAGATGATGGCTTGTTCAGTTAATCACTTTCCTCCACTTTGTCTCTGTTTTTCTACTACCTTATCAGTGGTCTTTCTACCACCCTATCAGTGGTCTTCCCACTGGTATTAACTGTGCTTTTTGGTTTATTTACTCCTTCATACTTTCACTTTGGGAAGAGACTTGACTGCTTCTAATTATGCTGTATAATACGTGGGTGTATGCAAATTGCTATAGCAGGTGGTAGAGAAGCACCCTTTGGCAAGCCCTCGTTGCCATCAGGTATCCAGTCAAGTAGGCGGGGTTACACAGCGAACTGCCAGGCTCTGACAGCGCGTCCGCGTCTATAGGCTCAGGCGAGTCTTCAGAGCCATCTCACACCAGGCATGCCCTGCCGGGGACTGGGGGCCGGGGGCACAGAGTGCCAGGGACACACCCTGCTGGGGGCCAGGGGTGCAGGCTGGGGGTGCAGAGTGCTGGTGGCTCACCCCACCAGGGGCCGGGGGTGCAGCGCACTGGGGGCATGCCCCACTGGGGGCATGGGTATGCCCAGCTCTTGGGGCCCTTTTCCGGGCCAATCTGAGCCCGTGGTATCGTCCCCGCAGACTCTTGGATTCCACCTCTACACCGCTCTGCTGGAGGCCCAGTCTAGGTCCTCAGGGCTCTCATGCAACCCAAAGGGAGGCCCCTCCCCCGTGTCCCCCTGCGTGCCTCCTATGACACTTTGGAGACTATCCTCACCCAGCTAGAGAGGCGGGTCTACCCCCTAGTTGCATGTCTTTGCCTCATTCCACCTCTCAATCTCGCTGGGCATTGGGTGCCCTTACAAGGTTGGGCACAAGTGGCGTGAGGTCTCCTCCACCTGTGCTCACTGTGGTAGTCAGTGATGTGTACTGAGTTTAGTTATGAGTTCTCGGAAAGAATTGGAGGATTTTCTTGGGTCTGCTGTGTAGAGTATGTTGTTGTCTCTCAGGTTCCAGGACTGCTACTTTTCGTGTAGTTTGATGCTATGGGTTTGTATATTTTTCATATATGCAAGCCGTATGGAGTCTCTCTTGGTGCTCTTATCAGTAGTTTAGGGTGAGTTCTGAAGCCTGTTGACTCAGCCTGTTGTTGTCAGGATCACATGGTGAATGCTTGGGCCACCAAGACTCACATTGCTCGGAGAGGGAGTTCAGGGTGAGAGCTGAAGCCCGGTAATTCAGCTCCTGCTTCCTGTTTGGTTTTGGAGTGAGAGGGCCATGGGGCCGTGTAGCCCGCCTCCATCTGCGGCTCACTCTTTCTGTTGTGTTCCAGCCCCCATATGTTTTTTGACTGGATCCCTGGGAATTACTGTAGTCCTGGGGTCACTTCCATTGCTTTCTGCTACTCTTTCCTGGTATTTGCTTGCACAGTGGAGAGGTCTGAGGCCATATCCAGGTAAGTAAAATTTCAACAGGACAGGGCTTTATGGCTTTGTCAAATGTAAGGAGCCTGGGACAGACCTCTGGAAGTCAAACTAATATTGTGTGAACTTCTCCATCTGGAAATTGAGTTAATATTACATTCAAAAATGATGAACTTAGAGAAATGGATGTACTTAGGAAGATGGCATAAAATTACAGCGGCCACAGTGAGGATGTTTTATTCTCTATGAAATTATTCACACATGAGTGCTTTGGGAGAAAAAAGAGATTTTAAATATCTCAAAAACAACAAGGTAGATGTTTCATTAGTGTACAGACACTTTGAAGAGTCAGAACAGCTGGAAAACTGCCTCTAGGAAGTGTTATCTATGGTGTGCTAGTCAGTTATTCTTAATTTGCTAGCTCTGATCTCTCGGTCTTTTCTATCTGAATTTATTTAAAACAAATTTACTTTAAAACCGTCAATAGGGCTGGGTATGGTGGCATAGGCCTGTAATCCCAGCACTCGGGAGTGTGAGTCAGGAAGATTGCTGTGAGTTTGAGGCCAGCCTGGGCTACAAAGTCAGTTCAAGACCAGCCTAAACCGCATAGCGAGACCCTGTCTCAAAACAGACCATAAATAAATAAATAAAACCATCAATAGGTACATGGATAAAGAAAATGTGGCATTCCCATAAAGAAGGATAATCAAGTCATTTGTAGGAAAATGGAGTACCTCGAGACCACAATGTTAAGTGAAATACACAGCGATAGAATATAAGCAGCAATACAAGCTTAAGTAGAGCAGGATGTCTCTTATATGAGGAGCCCGAATTATGAATAAAGAGCAAAGTAAAAGATAACAGAAAAGAGGGAGAGAGCTCTTTCTCAGACAGGAAGGGGATCAGGAGATGAGGAGGAAGGAGATGGCGAGTGAGGAGAGGGAGGAAAGGGAAAAGGGTTGAGAAAAGGAATTGAGATGTGTTACACAGGCACTGACATCACATCGGGAATGTAAACATGTACTACAGACCTGTACTCATAAAGGGAAGAAAACTGGATCTCAAATAATCCAGAACTATTTGTAACAACTAAATTTAACTGATTTTGCACACAGCTCAGAGCTAGTTGAAAACCCTATGGCAGTAATGGTCAACCTTGTAGCAATTTCAATGGTAATAGCTCACAGGGGCAGGGCTGTTCTAAGGTAGCAAAAGATAAATACTGACTAGATTTTTCCTCTCTTTCTCGCTTAAAATTTAGTCTGCAGTCTCAATAAGTTTGACTATTGATAGTAGGTAAATATGCCCTAACTTCTTTCCTCTGAGATATACAAATATATATACAAATCTTCACTTTCCTTGTTTATTTATGTTGGGGATGGAATCTGGGGCCTTATACATGGTAAATATTCACTGTACCACTAAACTGTGGCCACAGCCCTGTCTAATTCTTTAAAATATAGGACTCTGTGGCTGGGAATATAACCCAGGTGTAGTAGCACAGGGAGCACAATGGAGCCTGGAAAATCACTGCCCTCCACCCATTTGAGTTTGGGCAACACCCTGGACCAATTGTCCCTCCATTGTTCATAAGAAAAAAAAAATAACGAAGACCCAGGAAATCTCTGAAGCTCTAGACAAGGGCACATGGGTGTCGGGTCTGGAATGACCTTCAGTAACCTTTTCCCCGCTCTAACGTTATTAGAGGTTCATAAATATGGACTGCATCTCATCCATGTAATGTTATCAGCATGGATTCTGGGACACACACGCTCCTTAAAATCCCCCAAGATGACTCAGCATTCTGTCAGTCGTTCCTGTCAGTCTTGCCCAAGAGACCCAGTGAGAGGTAGCCAGACTGGGAGCACACCCTATAAATGCCCAAAGCCTGATTTACATGTCTGCTGTGTGCTTCTGGCTTTCCTGTCGTCCCAGCACCAATTTTCTATTTGTGCCACATTTTTTGTCAGTATGGACCTGCCCTGAGCACATCTTCCCATGATTTTAAATAAATGTAGCTGTATTTCCTTCACCGCTGCATGTACCCTTTGCAATTCTTTGCTCATCATTCACAGAGCCTGGAATCTATCTGCTGGATTGTCTGCACAGGATCCATGGAACATTAGTCTAGCCCCAGTTTTGATTCCCAGCACTACAATAAAACAAAACACAAACTTCAGAGAAGTGATTCATCCAAGTGGATGAAAAGGAAATTTTCAGAAATAAACTGGCAGATGAAAATCTTAGAAGTTTTTTCCACAAACATTAATAAAAGGCTTTAGCCATATGAATGGGCAACTTTAACTGCCAAGAGAACAACTTGGATCCAACTAGTGAGCTTTATATTATTGTGCCAGGTACATGGCTAAAATTTTAGAACATAAACTGTGAATATTTATCTGTCTATATATTTCTATATGTCTACATTTGTCGTGGTTTGGGGTTATTTTGCAAGGGGAAACAATATAATACATAATACGGTTATTTGTGATAGTCACCCAAAGGATGATATATAAAAGAGTTTGGGAAATCTGTCCACACACTATAGACCAGGAATCCAGCTGCAGGTCTGGATCCTATGGTAATGTCCTGTATGAATCCAGCTGAATACCTAGATCCCACAACAATGCCTCCCATGAATCCAACTGGAGACCCAGAGCCCACCACAACATCTCATGCAGGCCTGTTTCACGGATCTGTGCTGGGAAGGCCCAAAGGTCAGTGGTAGAAGCTAGAAAGTCTGTGTCAGAGGGATGAAGGATCTGTGCTAGCAGGCTGAGGGATCTACACTGGAGCCAGGAAGTGACATGCAAAGAACCAGAGCTCTCCTGAAAGGTACCACAGCCGTCCTCAGCAACAGTGAGGTCCCGAGCTCCTCCCATGATCAAGACAGCTGAGTTCCCATCGGGAAAACCAACGCGACAAGCTTCTCCAGGAGACTGGCAGTGCACCCTCTTCCTCTCCAGAGCCAGGAAGCAATGCTCAGAGTGAGGACCAGGGCTCCCCCAAAGTGAACTGAAGCCAACAAGGCCTGGAGTACCCCGGAGGATGAAAACAGCCAAGTTCATTAGGAAAGCTGGCGTGTCAAACTCCCCAGAAAGAACCAACAGCACAGTTTCCACTGGCTCCCAACAGCCTTTCTCAGCTCCCAACAGCCTTCTCCTCTTACGCTGCTGGCAACAATCCCAAGGTGGGCCTCCCACACCCAGCACCACACTTAGCTCAGCTGGGGGTTATAAACTGACCACTGGTTGTCAATCCACTACAACTTTTGTACGTATGTGTCATTAATTCTACCTTCAAATAGTATTTTTGGAAATGATTATAACCATTAGGTGTCAAAAACATGAATTAAAAAGAAAGTGAGGGACTGAAACTGAGACATGGAGAGAGGGAGAGTGAGAGGGGAAGGGGACATGTACCTATTTCTAAGATGATTGTAAACATTGTATATTGCAAATATGTACTAATAAAAATAAATAAAAACCAAACCCCAAATCTATTAACAGTAAATAACTTGAGATGAAAACTAGGTTTGTTTAATGTTTGGAGTCTGTCTAAAAATTGTCCAAAATCTTTTTGATAACTTGAAACTTTATATTAGGTTAAGTGAAAGACATTCATTAAATATTTAGATCATTTCCAGATAAGATAAACTACTAAAACATTAATTCCTGAACATAAATTTAAACTTTTGGAGTTTGGCCTTCGTATTAAAAGAGGAATTAGACATGATTAAGCCCATCAGCAGCATGTTTTGTGCTATGAGAAAGTGTGCATTATAAAAACTATAAAATGATGTCTTTCCTAATTTTTAGTAGTTATTAAGGCCAATAGAGGTGGAAAATTATAATATTATATCAAATAAGCATAACTTCTCTCTTTTTATAAGAAAAAATGAAATATTATATATGCACTACTATATATATTTTAATTTAATTTAAAAAGAGTAAAAAATAAATGCATGTGAAATTTTACAAAGAAAATAGGAGGTGTTTCTAATAAGGAAAAGTATACAAGGTACATGTTTTCATTAATGAAAAAAGAATAATTTTATCTTATAGCAAAAGGACTAATTGTGCCAAATTTTAAAAAAAGAATTAAATGAGTAAGACAAAAACTGAACAGATACAGATAGTTGTAGAAGGTTAGCCAGAAAGGAATTTTATGTGTGATCAAACTGCTCAGAAACATTAGATAGATTTTCTTTAGAAGGTTAAAAAATAAGCTCACATCAGACTTGGGTTTTCTGTCTGAGGAAGGGCAGAGTTGGGGCTGGGGATGTAGCTCAGTGGACAGCGCTTGCCTGGCATGGCCCGCGTTCTGGAGCTGATCCGTAACACCCCACGCAACCACCACCACCAAAACAAAGACAGTTCTCTGGAGAGCTGATCTGTTCTTGATCTTGAAAGTTTATTTCCTTCGTTTTTAAGTAACAGACCTACAAAGCAAAGATTTTGTGTTTTGTCAGGATAATTATTTATGCTTCATGTTGTCTTTCATTAGGTCTTTGGTTAATCTTCACCATTAAAAGAGCTTCGCCCATCTCTTACAATGTGAGCTTGTCTTTTTGCTTTTCTATTCTTTTGCACTTTGGTATTATTTCAAGTGACCTATGATACTATCCAACTGTTTTTCCCCCAAAAAAGTGTTTTTTCCCTTTCGATCTTTTGACAACTTTGCAAAATCATTCCAAATTATGTCATTTTGATCTCCAACTAACTCTGAGAGTTTCCAGAAGGTTCCTGGAATATCTCAAAATAATTAATTTCCTTCCTTATAAAAAGAGAAGTTATACTTACTTGATATGTTAAATTGCATGGGACGCACTGTAAAGTAATAAGTGATATTAAACTTTCTTTTAGATTATATTTATTATTGACATGAGAATTCCAGAAATTGCATAAAATTCTTAGAAATATGATATATCATGGTATAATATTACTAGCATAAATCTAATTAGTATATAAAAATACTGTCATAAAACCCAATTTCTTTCCTGAAAGCTTTAGAAAGCAGCTATGATACAAAATTGCAAGATATTAATGTTTTTTAAAAAGATCAACAAGTAGAGATTTCTGACAACTTTAAAATCATGC
This sequence comes from Dinomys branickii, assembly GCA_004027595.1. Taxonomy (NCBI): domain Eukaryota; kingdom Metazoa; phylum Chordata; class Mammalia; order Rodentia; family Dinomyidae; genus Dinomys; species Dinomys branickii. The sequence continues at coordinate 6,898 of PVLD010004236.1, read as the reverse complement.
TATTGAGCTGCTTAAGATCTTTTAAAACTCAATGGATTGAAAAAAAAAACTCAATGGATTCATATAACTTCAAACCAAACATTAAGCAAAGTAAAACATTATATGGAACTGAATTAATTAAAGGTGAGACTAATGTTATGTTTTTAATTTTTGTTTGAAATATTGTTTGTCCTTTGATGTCTTAATTTTCAGATTTAAGGAACATCTTGTTCTCTCCTTCCTTAAGCTGCCTATAACTTATAGTAATTTGATAAAGTATACTTTTGCCAACAACAATGGAATATTTCTTTTTTCTTCCTAGTTGGTCATTCCAGAATTTGGAAACTCCTATTAGATATTTGCCTAATGGTTGTTTGCATAGGCTCAGCAGGTCTCTGTCTTTGTTACAGGACATTGAGCAAGTCCTTGGCTTAGCTTCTTGCCTTAGACAGGTTCTTAAATGTCTGACCTAGTATTTCTTATTGTTATAGTTCTTTTCAAAAACGGGCTTGGACAATACAAAGTAAATAAAACCACTTAGGTATTACCAAATCTAGGATTAAAATTTCACATTTTAAAATATATATAGAATTGCTATTCTTGTTACACTATGTAAATGATCAGGACAAGTTTAAGGAAAGTAGGATTATTTTTTCAAAAACATGAACTGTGACTTTTGTTTTTTGCAAAAATGGGAAGGACTATAGAAAAGATTTTTTAAAACAGAAATTTAAGGCCAGGTGCATGCCTATAATTCTAGTGCTTGGGAGGCCAAGGCAGGAAGATCATTGTGAGTTTGAGGCCAGCCTGGGCTATACAGTGAGCTCAAGGCTAGCCTAGACTACACAGTGAGACTCTGTCTCAAAGGAACAAAAGAAAAGAAAAATTCAGTGTGTACATTATTTAATTCTGGTCTTATTTGAGGTTTCATTATTTTCCTGTACATTGGATTGAATCCTGATTTCTTTTTATTTTTTAGTTGAAAAAAACACCCATATTCCCCATTTTGCAAGCCTTGCAAGCTGAAACTGGATGACCAATCTTTCAGAAAAATCAAACTGGGCGTGGTGGTATATGCCTACAATCCCAGCACCTGAGAAACTCAGGCAGGCAGATCACTGCAAGTTCAAGTTCAAGGCCAGCATGGACTACATAGTGAGACTATGTCTCAAAAAAGCAAAACAAATCAAATAAAATCAGCAACAACAAAAATCAGCTTTTAAAAACTCACTACAGGTTGCTGGGTGTGGTGGTGCTGGTTTATAATCCTAGCACTCAGGAGGCTGAGGGAGGAAGATTGCCACAAGGTCAGCCTCAGCTACACAAAGAGTTCAAGGGCAGCCTGGACTACACAGTGAGACCTTGTCTGAAAAAAAATCCGTACAGATCGTCCTTGCCCTACTACAATGGGGATATGTCTTAATAAACCCATCATAAGTTGAAAATTCCACAAGTTGAAAATACATGTACTATACTTAACCTACTGAACATGACAGCTTAGCCTCATCTACCTTAAATGTGCTTAGAACACTTGTATTGGCCTACAGTTGGAAAAATCATCTCACTCAAAGCCTATGGTCTCTCAGGTAACCTATTAAATACAGCAGACTGTACAGTATGGTTGTTTACCCTCTCGGTCACTTGCCTGACTGGGAGAGAGGGCTCATAGCTACCACTCAGTGTTGAGGGAGCCTAAGCTGAAGAATCTTGGAGATGCTTCAGAGTTAGCTAGACTTCTTCTCAACTAGGTTCCTTTGGACTCAAATTGTGGACATTATAATTTGCTTCAACTACTAATTCTTGCTTTCCTTTTGTTTTCATAGAATAATGCATTGAATTCTCTTCAAGCAATACACAGTATTCCAATCTGGAAGTCCCTGATACTTCAGTTTAACAAGAAAAAGCTTGTGGATCTACTGACACAAAATGTTATTACTATGTTACATAAGTTGGAAATCGTTGCCTTCAATGTGAAAGCTCTTGAAGAACAAATACTGGTTTTTGTTTTTTTTTTTATCAGATAAGTACTACACTTTCCACTATTTGGTTGGTTAAATCTTGGCTTCTGTAAATTTTACTCAGTGGAATTTTTCCATCTTTGGCTCTTTTTCCTCCTTACACCCTGGCACACCCTACTTTTCACAGCCACTTGCACATCAAATTATTGCCACAGGATCAGACAACTTCAGGAGACCACCACTTATCATGGCATTGCTGAAGCTCCAGGGCACCTATTGGTGATGACAACACCTGTCTGACTGTTTGTCCCAGTGACAAAAACAACTGTGGTAACTGAGAGTGATGTTATATCCTTTGGTCACACTCTTGAATTGCTGGGAGAGTGACCCAAGGAAAAAATTGTTTAAATAAAATTAAAGCAAATCTAGCCCTGAAAAAGTAAAATTAACTCAGTAATAGAAGTAGCCTAGTTTAAACCATAAACACAAATGAAACTTAACTTGAGTCATTTCTCATTAATGGTGGTATTAGACCAAAGCCCAACTTAACCTCAACCAATCATAAGCAGCCAACAAATGTGATTACGTGCCTAGGGATATTCCAACAAAGTAAAGCCAGCAATTTTGTAAATGTAACAAGCAACAAGCAAATATATATATATATATATATATATATATATATATACACATACACACACACACACACACACACACACACACACACACACACAGAGTGAGAGAGAGGGAGAGAGAGGATTTGTTTATTTCCCCTTTTACCCCAGTAATACTTGTTCCTGACAATTTTTTATCCAAGTACTAAACATCTTTTTGTCTGGTGTTTCCTAATTCCTGAATTGCTTATTACTCAATGCCTTTGAAATGTTATTGTGCCTCAGTTTACTTTCTAAGATTACTAAATTATTTAAAGACGCCTTCAATGGACAATTGATTTATTTTTCTATATGTGTTAGTTACTTTTTCATTGCTGAGACAAAAATACCCGACACTCAAAGTTAAAGGAGGAATGGTTTATCTAGCTCACAGTTTGTAGAGGTTTCAGTCCATACTCAGCTGGCTCCAAGGCAGGGTGGTGTGGCAGACGAGCATTGCAGAGGAGAAACAGTTCATGGTGGGCAGAAGGCAGCAAAACATCAAGGGATGATCACTGCTCTTTTTGTCCCTTATATCTTATCCCGGCTACTTAGGGTGGGTACCACTCACGCCATTAATCCTAGTGCCCTTGAGCCTAGCATTGCACCATAAATCAATTCCGTTGTCACTCTAGATCCAGCCACCTCTGAGAAAGCCCCACCCATGACTGCACAAGGCTTTGGGGAGACATCTAGATATAAACCATCACATTATATGTAGAAATTATGTAAGTAACTGCCTGAGTTGAGATAAAGCATACAATTTTCCCATTGGACACCACACTCTTTGGGGTTCCTCCTACATCCCTCATGTTTTAGCCCTCAATCTTTCATGTCTTCTCCTGCTTTATTTACCTCCAAATGTAAGGCCCCCAGCATTGGTGAATGTTTACAGCCTCTGAGGGGAAAGAATACCCTGATTACAGTGTTTGCTGACTTCCATGGTGTATTTCCACTGTGGCTGAATTGAAGCTATTAACGTGCTGGGAAGGGACATCTCAGTCAGCTCTCACTGGCAGGCTGGAGCAGGTTCCAGTACATCACTGGCCTTGGAGTTTAATAATCAGCCCTTTCTCCTTATTTAAGCCCTACGTGATCCCACCAAATTCCATGACTCTGTACCCCACATACACATGCTGATGAGGCCCAAGTCAGTCTCATGCCCAATCCATCCCACTCGCCCAAATCCAAATCCAGCTATCAGCTTGTGCATTTGGATGTCAAACATGCATTTGAAATTTACCAAGAACAAAACAAAGCTGATTTTTAAAGCACATGCTGGGGATGGATCCCAGGACCTCATGCATGCTAAGCCTGTGTTCTACCACTGAGCCCCACCCTGACCGAAAACAAAACTCTCAATTTCACCCTTACTTACCTGCCAGTTTTCTCCTACCTTGCTAGAAGGTATCATCTGTTACTCACTCTGTTCTAAACCCTCAGAGTTATCCTTGACAAGTCGTTCTCTCACACTCCACACCCAATTCATTTGGAGCTTGCCACCATCTCCAATCCTTGCCATGCAGTCCAAATATGACTTTTTGCTTGTGGTTTCATCGCTGCTTCCAATCTGCCCATCTACTGTCAGATTCTGTGTGTGCAGCCAGAGTAAGCATTGAAAATGTAGATCATAAATAATTGTACATCCTAAGTAGGGTGTGGTGATGCACACCCAGCCCTCTGGGAGGCTGAGGTAGCAGGACTGCAAGTTACAGCCCAGCCTGGACCACTTGGTGACATAGCAGGGCCCTGTCTTGAAAAAAGATTTTTTTAAAAAAAGCTCGAGATGTAGCTTGGTGTAAAGACACTAGGTTCAATTTCTATTGCCACAGATAGAAAAAACAAAAGAAAGGAGAAAGAAAGACGAAATCATACACCGTCATTACTCTATTAACTCCCTAACTGCATTTGATCACAGTCAGAATAAAATTCAGACCCTGGCACCTCTCCTCAGCCTCTCCTCCCTCACTGGGCCCTGGCCGTCTCAACCTCAGTTCTTTCCATGCTGCTGTTTGCCCAGGCTCCAGGTATGTGTATTTCTCTCCTCCGCTGGGAAGCCTCTCCCCAACCAGCCACCTTCACACAGCTCGCCCCGTCAGGCTCTTACTCACACTCACCTCTCAAAAGAGGGCTTCCTTCGTGGCCACATCCAAAGCGTCTTCCTCATCTCCTATAGCCATCCTGTGCTTGTTTGCTTTTTAAAATTTTAAGGAGAATAAAAAAAAAACCTATAGAATTTCAAAACAAGATGATAGGAAATTAAAAATGGTTGTTATATTGCATATTGTTATCTTCCATGTAGACCCTGTATCTACCTTCTTTCCATATTTGGTGAACTTTGTAGCTATTCAGGCGCTTCCCGCCGCTGTAACAGAATGTCGTGGCCTTAATTCTTCCACAAGAGAAGCTTGTTTGGCTCTTGATTCTGGACACTACTAAGCCCAAGTTTGAGGGGCCCTCACCCAAGGCCCTTCGTTCTGTTTCATCATCCTGTGTCAGAACACAGAGGTAGAGAAGGAAAGAGCCAAACTCACCCCTAAGGAGCTCACTCCTGGGATAGCAGCCTTAATCCCTTCAGGAGGACTGAGCCCTCAGCACCTAATCGCCTTCTAAGTAAGGGTCCCACCTCTCAGAACTGGTGCATTGTGTATGACATTTCCAACACATAACCTTTGGGGGACACACTGAAACCAGTTATTTATATTACTTGTTGATTTGTGTACACAAGGACAGGGATTTGTCATAAAAATGACGGCTGTATTTCCAACGTGCAGTATGCCTTATGCTTAAGGGCGACCTGTACACATTATATGGTTAATACACACTTGATGAATGAATAAATACAAACAGAAGTGAAACTATTCTACTCCCACACGGCTTACTATTTGTATCAGAAAGTAGCAAACTTTTTTTGTAAAGGGCCAGATGGCAACTATTTTAGGCTTTGTGGTCATAACAGTCTTTGCCACAAATACTATACTTAACTCTGTGTTGGAACTCAGTCACAGACAAAACTTAAAGGAATGAAGTGGCCATGTTTCTGTGAAACTTTATTTACAAAAACAAGCCATGGGCCAGCTTTGGCCTTTGGTCTTATAGTTTGCAGATCCTGGTCTAGATGAGTCTGACTGTACCATCTGGTTATATCCATTAACATGACATCATATTCCACTGTCTCCTCCCTATGCCTGTTCTATTTCCAGCACAGTGAAAATTGCAAATACTCTGGAAAAAAAAATTCACTTGAATGAACCTCAGACTGTTCAGTAGCTCATCAAATAATCAAACGACAGTTTTATCTCCAAGAGTCTTGAAAACTCCTTCCTTAAAACACTTCCTTTGCCCTGTCCACCAATGTGAGGCTTTTATATTTCTAACTTCTTCATTGAAAGACTCATTAAGCACAGCCCAAATTTTTCTAAATATTCCAACATGGCTTTTCCCATGGTCTTCTATTAAGCTTAGTGTTATGCGCTGGTATTTTCAAAATTACTCACAGCCAAGGGCAATCCCAGAGGAAGGCACCATGCTTCTGTGGGTTCTGCTAGCAGGATTTCTTATCTCCTCCTCCCTCTTACAGGACATATTCATTCATTTGTTCAAAATATTGAGAACTTTTTATACACATGGTAGGGATGTATCAGTGAAAATCAGGTGACTTGATTGTGTATAAATACAATAGAAAAAGACAACCTTTTCCTCTAGCAATTAATGACTTTTATGCTTACTTTTTTGAACATTAAGACACTGTGTCACTGTGGATTTTGACAGGGGGAGAAAATTTTAATCATTATAAACAAAGCCTTCTTGGTTTTCTTTGGGCTTTTCCTAACTTCTTCCCCAGTCTTGTAAGCTTACCGATCCATGAATCTGCAATTTGTAGTGCATATGACAAGCGATTTCTGGAGGAATGCCAAGCCCTGCTGAAATAGCAACCTTCTGACCATAGCTACTGGTAATAGGGTGGTGGGGTGGGGTAGGGGGCAATTCCTCTCTACAATCATCGATTGTAAAAACTCTGGAATTTGTTTGCACAAAGAGCTCATTGATCAATCTTGTATGTCTGTATGTGTTATCCAGAACACACACTTCGAAGATATCAATATGTAAATCAGCAACTATTGGTGTTTTTTTGTTGTTGTTGTTGTTGCTGTTGTTGTTGTTAGCCTGTTTTGTTTTTTGTCTTTGGATTTTTGGTTTTTGTGTTTTTTCTGTTGTTGAGAGGATTAATTGTCTGACTAAATTTGCATGTCTGTATATGGGTTCATATATTTACACTTCGAAGATATCAATGGATAAAGCAATAACCAC